>JAJEKV010000595.1:0-137778 GCA_021234155.1 Isoetes taiwanensis | reverse complement strand
AAATCAAGGAAGGGCAAGGGAGGTTGAGAGAGTTACCGTATGAGTTTTTAGCTTAGGGATTGTTCTTATTTTTACACTACTTAGAACTTCAATCCAATTCAATAGAATGTGTTATGTCCGTAGCGATGACTCGCTAAGTTAAGGGTCGATATTCTTTTATTAACTTTTGATAAATATCTGATATGCTGTTTACGAATGTTATTTATGGGAGGAATGGTGGCGGTGAAGGAGTTCACAAGATCTATAAAAATGATTATGATGGCGCAAAACAAGATGATTACAATGTATCTTGTTGCTTCGAATTTGTTACTTGCTTGCCATATGACCTTTTATTTATGTTTTGGAACCCCTTACTAGCTCATTTTGGAAATAATTTTAAAATTAAAATCATTGGTCCATGGAAATGCAATTGTGGTTACATATTTATCATAAAGTAAGTTGTTTCACGTGGTGCTATAATTGACAAAAATTAGACATCATCTATATGATGCGTAATATGAATGCATAGTTTGAAATTTTAGTCATAACGGATTTGATGATTTTGTTTAATTAATTGATGCAAAAAATTACTAATATCTTAGTCACTAGGCATGCCAAATCATTGTATTGACATCGCAAAAATATACATGTCATCTTGGTTATTACATGGCCACAAATATCATGGAATGTTGACAAAATATACATGTCATCTTCATTAGTAGATTGCCACAAATATGATAAAATATTGAACATACATTTCCAATCATTTTGTTGCAACTATGTTGCTCTAGTGTCAAAAAACTTGATATAATGCAATAAACTTCTTAGAAAGTCGGAACGTATTGATGCTATTTTGACAAAAATAATGCTATAGATCTCTCACAAAAATTAGTAAAAACCTTGATGTTATTTTGATGCCGCATGTTGCAACATGGCATTACGTCAATCGTTGTGGCAAAACCATCAAGCCAATAAGATTGATCGCAATGGTTGTCCCCCAGCCGACAACTTTGTGGCAATGATCTATGCCATGTATAGCGCCAAGAAAGTGACAAGAATGGGGGTTTGAACCATTTGTGTCAACAATTTTGACGTTACACCTGGATTGATACAAGCAACCTTCTTTGTAGTGATATATTGTGCATCTCAATAGCTTATAATTGTGCATTCTCTTTTCTATTTCCTTAACCTAAAAAATGACTTAGGGCTTGTGAAATTGACATTTTGCCATCTAATGTGTATTATAAAGTAGAGTTCTAGAGTTAAAGATGATGGTCAAGTTTATGCTATAATTTTAGTGTGAGACTAATTTTGTCCCTGAGTAGCCATGAATTATGGATTCTAAATCTAACAACAAGACCCGAGCAGTCATGACTTATGGATTCTAGATCTAACAACAAGACTGAAGTTTCTATATCTATGGTGGTGCACATGATTGACTAGGTAAAAGGAGAGCATATGAGTGTACTTTATGGCTAAGGAGTGAGGCGCCATGTAATAACTTCCTTATGCTTGTTCTTACTTGTATAATGCCCTATAAAGCCACAAGTTGCAAAAAGCATAATAATTGCATAAGAAATTAACACTGTGTGAAAGAGTGAGGACCATGACATGCATACACAACATTTAACTTCAATTTCAATGAAGTCTTTAGATCACATTAAGGCAGCCACGCTGAATTGCATTTAGGGTGACCTATGTTAGGTTTTAAATTCAAACTTTCCATGTGTTCAAACTTACTTAATTATCTATATAGGCAGTAACGCTTGTACCAAGGCAACCATAGGGTCGATAGTTTATCTTGAGCGATTGATTTTTTAGAGCAAACCCCGTCATAGCACATGGCATGGCACAATGTGATTTTTTATTGAATTTATTCCTAACACTTGAGCCACCACTTATCATCGTATGGTTACCAATTTGTTCAAGCCGCAGGATTACCACTTTTTGTTTTTGGGGGTTGGGGGAGGCTGTAGTACCAAATAGTAGACCACCTAAGAATGGCGGTGACAAGAATAGAATAGTTTTTTATCGCATATTTATCACCGCCTATAAGCCAATAAAAGAGAGTGCGGCAGACTCCACATCGGCCCCTAAAAAAAAACCCATGCCTAAAAGAGGAAACATTGAAAAAAAACATTTTTATCAATTAAAATGTATGGCTTGAAAGCAATTGGTTTGAGTATTGCATAGACGTTTTTTGGGAAGAATTGCATACATATAGCCCATGAAATCTCCAAAATGAAATAGGTCTATCCCCGAAATAGTAAGAATGAGTCAAATGCCTTATTGTGGATCAAGATTTGATGATCAAGACTGAACCCACTTTTTACCGATTTGATTTCAATGAAAAACAATATTAATTTGTTGGACCACTATGGCAAATTGATCCATCTTACCAAGATTTGGTCGTTGGTCTACTATTAGTGACCCTCCTTTAATTAATGTGGACGGATGATAAAATTCAATTTATCGCTTGCTAGCTGGTATATCATCTTTATATTATAATGTTATAAATCGTGCGTAGTGCACCGAGCCCTAAATTGGGCGCAAAAGTCCGATTAATCTTACCAACGGCGGTAGATGATGTCACGCTAAAAGCCTTTTTTAGCTAAAAAAAAAAAGAAAAAAAAAGGGGTTTGGACGTATTAGGGTTCTCAGGCATTTTTGTGGCTATGGCGGCCACGACTTTCAAGGGAAAACCTAGGCCTCTATGATTTTGCTTTGCTTCCCCAAAGATTGGGGTGGGTTTACCTGGCCAGTGGATTCGAGGATTACCAAGCTTATACAATTTAAGGCCTCCACCGCCTCAATCCATTCACATCTGTGCCCGAAGTTATTGATGAAGACCTGATATCCATAGCTCGCGACATTTTCAGCTCATACAGTGTATTTAGATTGGTTGAGCCCATTGCCGTAGGTATGCTTTCTCGCCATTTCTTTTCTTTTGTTATGCCACCACAAAACCTTTTGCTCCAAATGCTAAGCCGTGATCTCAATGGATCCGGGCGGCCGCATCGCTATGGTTATGGCTATGGCATTGTATGCCCGAAGCTTGTAGCTTTTAGTTTGAGTTGTAAGGTGTTTATCTGCTTTAACAGATGGAAAATCTAAGGAATGGCTAAGGGCGAAAAGGAGCTTTGAGTTTGAGCCCATAAATTCAAAATAGCATTCAAGAATCGAAAGCTTCGTTCTTTGGCAAAGATAGCATGGAGCACATCCGTAGTTTGATCCCCGCTGTAAGATCCGAATGAGCTTTTCCCCTCGCTTTTTGTTAAAAACGACAACATTGTATGCTAATATATGACAATCCATTTGAAAATGCTAGATCATTGGTATTGAGTACATTATTCATGAGAGGCCAAGCTTAACACACCGCCAGATGAGGACAAAAAGGTCGGTGGGCATCTCTCATGATTATGAGGTTAAAGGGGGCATTTTGTTCATGCCGATGTTCCTAAGATAGCGTAACATGCAGAGATGGCTTAACCAGAAATCATATGGAAAACCCTTTCATTTTTGGCAATACGATCATGGGGATGTTCTGCCCCTTGATTGCCACATTTTATGATGAGCTTTCAATCGATGATGGCCAACTTGAACCTTTATTAGCGTAAAGTGAGTTCCCTTTTCATTTCATATGTCGATGCTTTAGCTATAATGTTTTTTCCGCCATATTTTTTACTGTTTTTTTTTTTGAGAGTAAGAGTTGATTTTTCCATTAATCAAGAAAAATAAGACATGATTCCTTTTTATAGTCGCAGTAATACATTTTAGCAAGGTTTATCACCGAATATGTAGCATAAATACAAAACGTGTTGCTCCACATATGTGATGCCGCCCAAGTTTCAAAATGTTGTGAACTTTTTTAAAAAAAATAACTTTATAAGATAAAGATGACTTCAAGAGAGGGAGGAGTCTCGACCCCATCCAACACAGACCTGAAACAAACAACCAAAAAAACTCCAAACCAGTTAAGAAATAAGATTGAGCAATTGATGACAGAGTAGGGCCGTAAATGAGTTTAGGATAGATGAGAGAGAAGGTTGGCTAAAGGCATAAAGAGTCAAGTCTAGAATTGAAGTAAGCATGAAAAGGAGCAGCGTAATCAAAGGTATATGAGTCAAGAGTGCTGCTCAGCAATCTCCCTCAATGCAAGAAGGATCAACCCCACTCAAACGGAGCAAGGAGCCATATAGATCTGCCAACATTCTATGTGTGTAATAATTGCCCTCAATCCTAAGAACGGATTCTCTCATGAAGTGATGGTATGGAAAGAAAGTCGAGCATGTTGTAAACTTGCACCACTTCCCCGCGAGAATAATCTTACTAACTTGATGCTATTGCTTGCCTCTGCTTCCACCAAAGAGATATTGCTAAAGAACACAATAACGAAATCTTGACCAATGTCTTTCTTAAGAAGGCTGTCTTCAATCTCCCCCAGACTAGTTTTTACATATCTTCAAGTAAGCTAGCATCATCATGAAAGATAGAATTAGAATTAATGACACCAAGATTGATGCAAATAAATCAAAAGACCCCCAAAAGACCAATTGAGTTCCATTTCCCCGCTGTATTTATCTCCATATTTCCCTTTTATGGGCTGATGCAGTGGACTCAACATCAAATTGAAAGTGCACCTTGATCCAAAAGTTGAGAATTTTTTCATACCATAAACCACTCTATTTCTAGCTTTCCGCATATTCCACAGAGCAATAAACATTAAAGAGTTAGCAAAGGCACATTTATTTTGAATATAAGACAACAGATTGCCTGGAATCCTATTGGGGAAAAGATGTCCCAGATTATCAAAGAACCAAGACCAAAAGGGGTTTAGCTTGGGACAAAAGAAAATGTGCTCAAGATTTTCTTCCCTATTGCATCCAAGATGGCAAAAGCGTAAATATCAAAGATTCCTAATGGCGAAAGCAAATGTAAATTGGGGACACTTTTATTAGCTATCAGCCAAATAAAGAAACTGGTCTTAGGGAAGCAATAAGAGTTCCAGACCTCCTTGAACAGAATGTTGCTTTCTTCCTCTGAGATAAGCCACTTAGAACTTGCCTTGGAGGGTTCATCATTTTTACTTATCAAAGAGTATATCTTGCTAACTTTGTAATGAGATTTGCCCTCCAGAGTCCAATTAGTTGCCTTTGGCACAATATTATTTACCCGATATGAGGCGTAATAGATTTTATGTGAAAATAAACCTTTTATCACCGGCAGTACCATGGATAGTGTTCTTCATATAGGTCCAAGAAACCAACTTGTTGTTTATGTATAGGTCTTGTACAAATTTGAAGCCATAATCAGACCACTTTTGTACACCCTGATGTCTCAAAGCTAGAACTTTATTTGGATGATTCTTGAGGATAGATTCCTTAAAATTGACATGTGCAAAGTTCAAACTCGAGGGGAGTATAATCAAAGGCAGAATGCACCTTATTCCATGCATGAATAATGTTCCTCATAAGAGGGGAAGTATTAACACCAGCATGGAGGACATTAAAGCATGAGTCAGGAAGAATATGGCCAATAGAGGGGTGACCTTCAGGATGAGAGGAAAGCAGCCAATATCTAATGAATAGAGAGGAGGAACTTGAATTGCTCAAATAAGGATTTCCGTGATGTATTTACCAGCAAGAGCACAGGCTTGCAGATGTAGATTTTTGCATCCTAAGCCCCCCAGATCTTTAGGATTGGCAACAAACTTCCAACTAACCTTATGAGATCCTCTCCATATAAATCTCCTGATTGTTTTCTCAATCTCATAGTAAACGGCCTTGGGAGCCACAAGAGCAGAAGAAAAGTAGATGTGAGAGCTAGCAAGAAATGAATTAGCAATTAAAGTTCTGCCCACTAGAGATAAGCCACCTTTGAAATTATTCAACTTCTTTTCTCGATTCTATCAATGATGGGTTGCCAAAGACCTTTCAGATTAGGATTTAGAGATAAAGGCATACCAAGAAGAGTAGAAGCCTGGTTGGAATTTAGAACCTTAATATCAGCAAAATTGGGTTGGATATTATCACCAATGATCACACATTTGGCCATATTTAAATGAACACCGAATCAGAGAATTGTTTAATTATATCAAGAAAAAACTCAATATTAGAGATATCAGATCTAAGAAAGCAAAGGTGTCATCAAGATATTGGGAAAGAGTCGAGAGTCGCCATCGCCGCATTTTAAGACCCTTAAGTTCACCAAGGTCCTTGAAATGAATTATAGCCCTTGTGAGCATCTCAGCCACAATCAGAAATAGATAAGGAGCAAGAGGGCAACCTTGCCTCACACCTCGAGCAAGAGGGAAGAAATGAGAAGGGGATCCATTCAAAATGATAGCAGAGTTGGAGTAGACATTCAAGCCATGAATTAAAAGTCTCAAATTTTGGGATGAAAACCAATCTTAGACAAAAGCAAGATCAAGGAAATCCCATCTAACAAAGATCAAAAGCTTTCTTGAAGTCAAGCTTAAGAAGAACACAATTTTGGTTGGAGATTCTATTCCAATGAAGACCTTCCATAGCTGTGATATAATTGTCCAGGATAAACCTGTTAGAGAGAAAAGCAGATTGATGAAGGGAGATGTTTCTCCAGAGATAATCCTTGATTCTATTAGCAATGATTTTGGCACCGATCTTGTAAGAGGTGTTGGTCGTGGAGATAGGCCTCCAATCGAGAAATGTAGAAGGATTGTCAACTTTGGGAATAAGAGAAATAAAGCCACCGATATGGAAGGATGCAGTGATTGACCTCCCAAAACCTCTAACCAAAGAAACAATGTCATGCTTGAGAATTTCCCGTAAGTGGATAAAAAACTCACAAGGAAGGCCATCGTCCGGAGATTTATTCTTACTAAAAGAACTTAAAACCTTAAAAATCTCATCTTCACCAGAATGGCCACAAAGGAACCATCCATGTCCTCAATTGGAGAAGGGATTACCTTATCCAGCAAATCTAGAAAACTCTTCTCTTTAACTGAGTCAATGAGATTAGCGTGCTTTGGAGAAGAGGGAAGCATAGTTATCCCGAAAAAGGTTTTGATGAGCTTGGGATCTTCTACTAACAACCCAGACGGTTCTAACCTCGAGTGATGGAGTTCCTTAGAGCCCTGACTTTAGCCATTTTGAAGAAAAATCTAGAACTGCCACAGTTCATATCCTTGCTGAATTTAATTTTACACTTTATAGATGAACTCTTAGCTTCCACTTCCTCAATACTCTTCAAATAGTTTTCCAAGAGCTCTTCCCCAATCAGAGGGTTTAAATTATAAGGATCATCCCCGAAGAAGAGATCTGATATCTCTCATTTTGGAAAGCAAATCCTTCTCATTGATTTTGGACAAGTGCTTGCTTTTGACCAATCTTTTATCCAAATTTTGATCTTCTTAATTCGCCATAAAATCTTTTCATGGAGTGTCAAGTTGCTCTTCGTAAATTTGCAAATAGAATTCCCTAAGTCTTTCACAAAGGAATCATTCAAGCAAAGCACAGCTTAAATTTGTAGGGGACATTACCTTCTCTAGGAATTTGAGTTAACCGCTTTGTGCAAAGGAATTGGGCTGGTGATCCGAGATAATATTGCCTTCATCACTAGTAACAAAAGCAGCTTGTCCCAGAGAGAGAATTTGGGCTGCATATAATATCTATCAAGGGCACAAAAAAGACTTTTTATCCCCTTTTGTTTATTAGACCGTATATGAAGCGAAGGAAGAGGGAACATAAATCAAAGCATTGTCGATATCAAAGACTCCCAATTATTTCTCTCTCGAATGGACATATTAATTTTGTTGCCAAGCTTCATGTTCCAATCGGAGTATTGTTAAAATCACCCCAATAATCCAAATCTGAAATGGGATTATTCTCAACCAAAGGTTAATTTCAGTCCAAAGTAATTCTCTATCTTTGGGGTTAGTGGAGGCATATACATTAATCACTCCAAAAGTCGAAGTCCTGAAATTCAAAGGTAACACCTTGCCACATCTTGAGGGGGAATTATAGAAAGAGAGCTGTTTCGTGGTTTCTCCTGTGATTATGATAATACCCCCACTTCTACCGAGGCTTCAATCCAGTGGAAAACACACTGTGGGAAAATCCAAATACCAAGATTAGAGATTTCAAATTTAGGAAGTTTAACTTCCCGAGCATAATGATGTCAAGATTATAGCTCCTAATTTGGGAGATAGCTCTCCTTCTTTGATAGGGCCCTTGATTCCCCCTTACATTCCAAGAAAGAATCTTCATAGAAAAACAGGAGGATCGTGAGAGAAAAGGAAATCAAAGGTTCAATGTCTATGAAGTTTCTTTTTCCTTTTCCCTTCTTAACCTTACTTCTAGTATTAGCAGCTAGAGTATTATGCATTAATGAGCTCTCACCTGGGGTGTCATGTTTTTGGACTTAGCTAAATTCTTAGTCCGAGATGAGATAGACTTGGAGATAACCTGAGGAGGAGGGCATTCAACAAGAAACTTATCTCCCTCCCAATTCTCTTTATCTATATCAGCATCCAAATCAACATCACTATCCTCAAAAGCTCCCCCAGGGATAAATTCAAACATTTTATTTATTGGAGGAGAATGGTCCAAATTATTGACAGGTTTAACCAAAAAACAGTCATGAGGTGAAGAAATCTGACCTGATAAAGTGGTAACCATTTCTTGAGATTCCTGTAAATTGCCAGTATCCCTAAGCTTGGAAGTCTCTTCATAAATGTCCTGGCCTTTGTCTTGAGAAATCATGTCTCTATCTGGAGTATCTTGTACAATTTCTTCATCCATTAAATTCCAAAGGCAAGTCTGCTGAGATTGAGAGTTGAGACCTTCTTGCAAGGAAGCTAATTGCTCAGCAATGTCATCAGCAATAGTGGAGTGTGGGGGAAGAAAAGGATCAGAGATAGGAGAAATATCAATAATGGGTGAAAGACAATTTTTGTTTGAGTGGTCATGGGAATTGCTCAAAATTACATCCAAATCTAACTCAGAGTTAAGGTTAGCTAATACCTGAAATTGGTTGGTATTACCATTTGCTTGATTGGAGCAGTCAGTTGAGTTGACATGAGGAGGACTGTCCACCTTATCAGATACCTTGAAGTTATTACAATCAGAGGTTGGGGCTGGAGCAGGAACAATCTCCACCAAAGTGTCTCTAGGATCAATTTCATCACTGAGCAATTGGCTACTGTTCGAACTTTTTGGCTGGAAGACCTTGCCATGTTTGCTTTTCTTGTTTAATGAACCACTCTTACCCTTTTCAGAGTTAAATGAGAGAGAGATCTCATTATTTCTGCCAGAGGTTTTGGCTTCCAAAATAATCTTATTTAAGGTCTCATGAAGACTGCTGACCTTATCTGTTTTTTTATCCACTGTTGCAGCCTTATGCAACACCTTAATTTGTTGTGAAGAACCCTTTTCAGTAAGGGAGAAGACCTGATCATGTTTCTTAACAATAGTTGTAGAAGTTGCAATGTTATCTTGAGAATCCCTCATCTTCTTCTTTCTTTGGATTCTTTTATAGCTGCCATTGACTTTAGTCCACTGAAATCTATTATCTTTCGAGATAATATCTGGAAATCCAATATCACTGATTTTGTTTGAGGCATCAAGATGAGAAGCATGCTCCCTAGAATTTTGATCTATCTGTTGTTCACTGACTCCCATGCTGTTTTTGACCAGCGAGTTGACTTTTTGATTGACTTTATTATTGTTGACTTCCCTGTTGTTAGTCAGCTTGGTCATAGAACTGCCATTCATATCAGTAGAAGGTGATAATTCCTTGCAAGATTCATACCAAAAGTGCCTTACCCTGCAATTTTGACAAAGGAGGGGGACCCAGACCACCTTAAGGGAAGGGAGGTTTTTTGGCCAAAGACATCAAGGAAAGGGATTTGGATTGGAACTTCCTTGGAGATATCAATTTGAACAATAGATCTTGGGGGTTTGTAAGGAGAATATTCCGTGCATATGTACGAGCCAATTGATCCAAACAGTAATTTAAGGCAGTCTTCATTCCAGTAAATAGGATTAAGGCCGTGAAGAGTTGTCGAAGCCACACACAGTTTATCCAAATTGGTGACTTCAAATTTAGGATCCCATTTGAGGAATGTAATCTGGAAGGATTCAAGAGCCAGGGGACCATGGTTGAGTAAAAGATTTGCAGATCGTCTATTACCACACTCAATCATGATAAAAGGAGAATGAAGCCAATAGACAGCATTAATGAGGATTCCTTTATGCAGATTCAAGCAGAAAGCCCATAATTTATCAAGTTTGATGCCATGTTTATTGACTTTAACAACAACAGCCGACTCATGAAAAGAATTCAATTTAGCATGAACAGAAGGAAGATCCAGGGAAATACCCTTAAAAGTTTCAGCTTTCCTTGTGAAAGGAGGGTTGAATGACCGAATTGTTCCAAGAGCATTCTTGAGAGAAACATCCGAGCATTTCTGCTGTTCCGGCCTCTTTTCTCCATATGGAACGGGAATTTGAAGATTCTGGTCCATGCATGGTAGTTGGCCTCTGAAGTCAGGGTCCTTAGACAGATTATCCCAGCATGGAACCTTGAAAGATAGGGGATCCATTGAATTGTCTGACTGTCCAGAGAAAGAGTTAGCAAAGTCCAGAGAAAGAGTTAGCAATGTCCATAATGTTGTTATTTTATACCAGCTACTATGTTGATTTGCTATGCCTTTTGCTGATTTATATAGATCAATATCTACAATGATTTCTATTATGCTGTTCTATGATGCTCTCTGTTCTATGTGAGATTAAGAAAGGTTTTAACTAACTAATATGCCTCTCAGATATTGAGAAATGCTTTGATGTGTCCTTTGAAAAGAATAGAAAGAACAGAGCTGATCTTCAGGGACCGGACTTTGGCATTCATCCTTTAGCTAACCCATGGACAAAGGGCATAGGCCTGGCCACAAAGCTGAAGGAAGCTGGAGATGGTTAAAATTTCTAAAGAGGCTAAGTTTATACAGTAAATAGAAAATGTTATTTTTGTAGAAAATCAAAGGGTGTCTTATGCCATAATGGATACTGCTGTTTCTGTTTCTGTTTCTGTTGCCTTTTCATTTATTGCACCATTCCCTCATGCTCAACTGCTGGGATGCAACAGTTGCACCATTTTTTTAAGCTTATGTTCTTCTGTTATACATTTAGAACTCAAAAAATTATGGATCAATATTATTTTTAAATTATTTTGTAAAGTTGGTTTTCATTTCTGTAGGTGGAAGATCTGGCAAACAACCATATCCTCAAGGCATACAAGCGTGGGCTTTGTCCAAGCAATTCTGAATAAGAATGAGCTCATTATTGCATTCTGTACTGGAGCAAGCAGTATGAACAGGGCCACAATGTTCAGAAGTTCTATCCCTGCCTGCTTTTAAAGTTGACTTCTGCCATATATTTGATGTAGAAAGGCGATGTGCTTGAAAAAACTTTGAGACTAATTGCTGCAACAGAGAAATTATGGAAGACGATATAAGGAACACAAAGAACACCAATGCTAAGGAACTGACATTGCAAGATGCGGGGATGTATGCCGCTTTTTTTCAGTTTGATCGGAAGAAACGTTGTTGCATTTAGTTTTCAACACAAAGAAATTTAGTTTACATAAGGTTTTGCTAGCATTCTTTGGATAATCCAGAGACTCAAGAGCATGTTTTGGAGCTACTTGGGTGACATTTATGCATCTTGGATGCACACAAGGGTAGATTTTTCAAAAAGCGGAAGCACATGATTGTTTGTTAACCTCGAAAGTGCGATTATGCTCGGGTTGTGCAAAACAAGTTTCGAGACTCCCTTCCAGCAATTTGTCCTATGCGGTTTGCATCTATTCCGAACATTTATAGGAGATGCAATGGATTTTCTAATATTCGCTCTAGGTGTTCCAAATATTATAGATGGCATTGTGCTCAATCAGTTTAGTTGTAATGTAATCCCGGATACGCCAAGAATCTATATCTAAGGGCAAAATGGTTAAAGTTCTTAGTGCTTGGATGTTATTAGAAATTAATAATTGGGAAAAACTACGATTACCCTTATGTTTTGACATATTTTCCCACATACCCCTGACTTTTCAAATATTATTCGAATGCCCCTGGTCAAGATATTTGGCCTTGTAGTTTTTGGTTTATCACAAGATGCCCTCCAGTTTTTAGTATTTCTTCAAATGCCCTTTTTGCAAGCGGTTCTGTTTTCACTCCAAATTTTTCTAGAAAAAGGCTTATGCTTTTTCTTGCTACTGAAAAAAAAAATTTCTGTTTTCTGAGCAAGAAATTTGAGTTGGTTTTACGGTTCTATTGGAGCAGCAACGATCTATCCGACTTCTATCCGATTTCTTCAAAGAAGCGATTCGATCGAAGCGAAATCCGATTTTGATTGAAGCGGCGGTGATTAAAAGGACAAAAGGGCGATCAGTATTCCGATTCATTATAAAGCCAGCAAGCTTCGGATTTTGCCACAGTTGTATTCCGACAAGATGGCTTTCCAGATTTTGCCACAAATTTGGTTGTATTCCGATTCCTGCTATAAAGCCTGTAAGCTCGTATTTCGTCATAGAATGTATTCCAGCAACATGAAGCTCGGATTTTGCCACAAATTCGGTTGTATTCCAAAGAATGATGGCTTCAGATTTTGCCACAGTTACGATTTTCCCACAAATTTTACACACTTAGAGTAAGCTTCGGATTTTGCCACAGTGCGATTTTCCCCAATGATTTTACATGGCTAGAGGAGATACATAGAACTGATCTTTTGGTTAAAGATCCGATTTTTGGAGGAGAGATATCTTTGGAACAAGATCCGATTCTGGCCAAAAGCCACCCGACCCACGATGGCCTTGAGACTCACTAGAGGATTTTTGCCACAGACTTTTGCCACAGACTTTTCTATGGCATTCCAAACATTTTGCAAAACTTAAGGGTAATTTGTGATTCTTGAAACTTTTGAAATTTGAAATAAAAAACGTTAGAGGTATCAAAGGTATTTTATGAATTTGAAGGGAAACATAAGGGCATTTTGTGAATTTGAAGGAAACATAAGGGCATTTGAGGAATTATGTCAAAACATAAGAGTATTTCAACAATTATCAAAACTACATTATACATTGTACATTGACCAGGGCATTCCAATAATATTTGAAAAGTCGGGGGTATATGGGAAAATATGTCAAAACATAAAAAATAATCAGAAGTAGTTTTCCCTTAATAATTTAAGTTCATCAAATTCAATCTTTGGAGAACATCATTTAGCAACTTCGCTCCACCAACGATAAAATACGACATAAAAAAAGCAAAGGATACCAACAAAGGCAAAGGACATCAAAGGAAGTTTAATGCAACTCGGCCCTACGTTGACATAAAAAGGCAAAAAAAAAAAAAAAAAAAAACGACAACAACAAAGGTAGAATAGAATAGAATATGATTTTATCGTCCCACGGAGACCAACCGCCTATGGGACCCAAGTACAAAGAGAGAGGCGGATTACTACCGGATTAAAACCCCGCCCAAGGGTTTTGGGAAAACCTTAGTAGCAATAAGGATCTTTGACATACCGCACGATTATATACATAATCACAAGTACAAATTGGTGAGGTTAATGTCGGACGGGGGGGCATAACGGGTCCACGTATCCATTACCTCCTGGAGGTACGATCCCAACAAGCCTCACGAGGTCAGTTTCAAGAGCTCGTCATGCAAGGCGATGGGGCACAACTAATCGAAAGCATCCAGAGCACGGATATGCAAATGCATGCCGACAGGCACGGAGGGCGTGACTTTCATCCTCAATGGCACCACGTTGGCAAAGATTGATGACTGTCCTCCGCTGGCTCCTCGAATCCATCTCCCTCGTCTCAATGCGGTGGTGGTGTGCACTGTCGCGAATGGAAGCAATCACCCTACGCTTTTCATGGGTAGATGGGTGCCTGTGGTAGTGGTGTGGGCCCCTCGTGAGCATGGGATTAACCTACGCTGTCGATAATTTGCCACCTTGACATGTGGCGGGGCCTCTGCATCCCAAAGCTTGGCCATGAAGCAAGCATCCAAATCTTTGCTTCAAGGCGGTAGCGTTCCTTTCGGTGTATGCCTTCGGTCCACATCATGCGGTGCGCACATTCCATAGCGAGAACCAGGGCTTGCTTGTCTTTCAACATGCTTTGAGTAAATTTGCCCGGGCCCATCGCCCTTGCCAAAGCAAGGTTGGGCAGCCGGGCTTCATCCATAGCCACCACCTTCGGGAAGTAAATAATGTGACGTTCAGTAGCGGCCCTACATGTAATGGAAGGAAGCTCGTCTCACGGGCAAGATCGATATGGGGCCGTGGATTTCACTCCCGTGCCCGCCAAGAAGGCCTTACACCTGCTCTAGATCGTTCCAAGTGGTGAGGGATATCACTGCTCCCCACACTACTTTAATAGAGGAGGACCGGTTCAACCAAAAAAAGGCAAAGGACAACAACAAAGGCAAAAGACATCGTAGAATGCTTTATTTCAAAAAAAAAAAACAAAGGCACTTTTTTTGAACTTCAAAAAGGACCTTTGACCTTTTGACCTTTTAGACAATTTAAAAGATTCATGGAGTAAGGACTCACACAACTAACATTCTTTGGACACTTAATTTGTAATGTTGGAAGAACGAGAAAGATGGCTTACAGCTGCGCGTGAGAGGCACAGGAAAAAAACGTGCCTTTGCAATGGCACCCGCCTTCGCATCATCAAAGCGCACCCAAGAGAGATAATCACAGGCACCTACAAAGGAACACAGGTCCTCATACCAAGGATAACCCTAGGGCCATCAGACAGTGACCTCCTCCCCTTCAAGCGAAGACAGTTCCCTTTGCGACTCGCATTCTCGATGACAATCAACAAGTCGCAAGGCCAGTCCATGACCTCCGTTGGCATCTATCTACCAACGCCAGTTTTCACACATGGCCAGCTCTATGTCGCATTCTCAAGGTGCACCACACAACACGGAGTGAAGGTATATATTCAAGATACCTCAAGACAAGGAACGCTGCTAAAAAACAATAGGAGGTTCACACCTAATGTAGTCTACAAAGAGATTCTACGAGATGAAATAGGCGCTTAATTTCTAGAGATCTCTTAGTTTCTATTACACTGGACACCATTACTATGTAAAGAAGAATTATTCCACAATAATAAAAAGGTCACATTATGTTAGATTTATGACAAAAAATTTGAGAACAAATGATAATTTTCCTATGGATTTGCTTCATTATGTTACATTTATGACAAAGAGTTTGAGCTGAATAGGTTATCCTTCACACAGGTTTCAACTTATGCCCAGCAACGCTGGGCACCATTATTTGTTATAAGTAATGTCCAAGTCCAACAACCTTTCTTGTCTTTTCTTTTGAAACCAACTGACTGACGTTTTGACGCCTCAACTGAAACCAACTGGCTTATTTCATCTTCAAACAATGAATATCAATGCTCGATTACAACCACCCAATAACCACATGTAATAATTGCAAAACAACGAACAATAGAAAAACACAACATAAAATATATAACAAAAAATAAATTAAAGCATAACATTAAAGAATACATTTCTCAACTCAATTGATAAAAATGATGCTGGAAACAAACTATTATAAGCAGGTCTTAACGAAATTGAAAGATCAGGCCTGCAGAGCCGTAGAAATTGCCAAATAATTACCAGGCTCTCATATTAAACAGAAATCAAGGAAATCTCTCCACGAGTAAGGAAGTCTTCAAGAACAGGAAGCGTCTTAGTTCTTGGCCATCCGCAAGCCATTACGGGGGACGCGGACCTAGCTCGCCCTAGCAGGCTCGCCAGTCCCTTATCCCGCGTAGTGGCGTATGGACGACCATTATCCCTAACTTTATTTTGCATGGTAAAAAAGATCTTGCAAGACCTGCAGCCTTCGATTTCCAACCTTGCACCTATGCATGTGCTTGTCGCCATTTCATATGGAAGAGCCACATGACTTGTCTGGAGCCACCGATTTTTATGGCAAACCTGCCATAGCACATGGCAGGATGTGGTTTTTTTATTGAACTTGTCCTCGGAGCTTAACCCATCAATTCTTATTATTGTATGATTGTCAATTTGTTCAAGCTGTTGCGGGATTGTTCAAGGTTCGGAACCAGCTAGCTAGTTGGTACAATTATTATTATCCTATATAATAAAATTATAGTGTGTGTTTGTTTTGAGTGTCGCCCTAAATTGGACGACCTAGATTTGACCTAGATGATGCTAGACAGTCCAGATCACTCCCGCCTTTGTGGAAGAAGCTAAGGTGCACTACGAAGGAAGAGTCTTGCATCTGCATATCCGTTATTGGAAAGTAAAGTTTGACTATGCCTTTGTTCGGGTGAATGAAACCAGGGTAAAAAACGATTTTTGCCTTAGAATGCAGATTTGTTTCAAAGCAGATGCCTACACATGCCATCTCAGTTGCAATTAAAACAGTTTAGACAGTGGGGATTTAGTGTTCTGGAAAGTCGAGTATGTTCTGTCTGCTAAAAGTTCTAGGCAGGTTTCGGTAGGTCATAGTAGTGCTTTAGAAGCTCAAATATGTTCTGGGTTCCTGAATTTTCTTGAAAACGGTGGGCCCTATGGTGATCAATTGTATTTGTTGTGGGAAATCGCTTGCCAGAAATAGCTCTCTGGATTTTGGGATTAAAAATCGTGGGACTCAGATTTCTAGGTTTTGCAAGGCATGTCCGGATGCATGCACCTCCACAACATTTCGGGTTGGATCTTTGCACTGGCTTTAGCTGTTTATTGGATTTGCGACAGATGGCCAGCTGATCCCTGCATTCTTTAATAAAGGCTATTCTTTAGTTAAGGGCATGGAGTTCGGGAAACACATAGCCAAAGTGCTAGCCATTTCGATTGCTCTCTTGAAGAAGGGCCTCAATACATTGAAATATCGAGGCAGTATGTGGTAAGTGTTTCTTGCCCTCTCAATCCTTTTTTTTTTTTTTTTTGGATGAATCATGTGTTTAACTGGCTGCCTTTGTAGGATTGCAAGGTGTGGAACTTGGAATGATAAGCAAAGGCACGATGCATTGGTGGATACAAGCGATTTTCAGAAGAGATGCTTTGGTAACTTTTGATTTTCTAAAGAATGATGCCCTTGAGATGTTAAGAACATTTAGTCACCACTTAACATCCAGTCACCAGTATTCAAGTTAAGCAATTTTTCATTTTGCCATCTGCATTTGTTTCATATTTTGTTTGGTCTTTTAGCCCTTTGAAGGTATTATATGACAAGGTTTGTTTATTCATAAATGTGGCAATGCTTTATTTTATTGACATAGATACACTTCTAGAACAATATCAAGGCATCACACATTAGATTGTTGTGTACCTCTTGAAAGAGTCGGAGAAGTACGCATCATGGTTGGGAAGGTTGCTTGCTTAGCTGGGTGTTCTGCAACATCTTCCGAGGCACATCAGGGGAAAGTTCCATGAACACATTTTGAAGGCATATTCGAGAAAGAATATCAGGTTCATGTCATTTTGGAGCACCCATTTTTAACCACTGTTTTGTTGCGAGAGAAATATTGGCTCCCAAAAGGGGGTTGGATTCCAAAAAATGGCGAGCCGAATACGCCATCCATAATTATTATAGTTTATTAGAATATGACAATATTTTTTTATTGTAGTAACGCTGCGTGGCGCAGATGGTTAGTTCATTTGGTTTTCAGCTTCCTTGCGCGAGTTCGAGCCTAAATTTTAACATTTTTTAACTTTGGGGATATTCGACTTGTGGAATATTTTTTTAACTTTGGGGGTATTCGACTTGTGGAATAAGTGTGCATGCCGAAACCACAAGTCTAATACCCCCCAAGTCCAAATGGGGAGCCAATAAATGCACCGCTATTGGTGACCCTCCTTTAATTAAGGACGTAGGTGGATGATAAAATTCAATTTAATGCTTGCTAGCTGGTATTATTATAAGTAATGTCCAAGTCCAACAATCTTTCTTGTCCCTTTTTTGTTATAAGTAATGTCCAAGTCCAACAACCTTTCTTGTCCTTTTTTTTATACCAACTGACTGATGTTTTGACGCCTCAACTGAAACCAACTGGCTCGATCACAACCACCCAATAACCACATGTAATAATTGCAAAACAACAAACAATAGAAAAACACAACAGACCAATTAAAATATATAACACAATCGTCAGATTCTTATCACGATCATCAATATTTTCTTTCTTTTGCTTTTTTAACTTGTTCTATGGTTGTAGATATTCTAACTTTTTCCATTGTCGAGCTTTGCTATATCATATAGCCCATAAGAAGAAAAAATTTCTCACTGCTATGGGCGACCTTTGTGGTGGCGCCATATTGGGGACATTAGCAAGCATTGCAACCGAAGCCACTTTTGTGGTCTAACCGACGGGCTTGTTGATTCGGGCGTTCTATTGTTGAGCTTTGCTATATCATATATAAGAAGAAAAAATTGCTCCACTAGTTCCTGCTATGGCCGAGCTTGTTGGTGGCCATAGAAACGACCTTCAAAAACTCCTAAGACTCGGCTTTGCTTTACCTCGAAGAGAAAGCCAAAGAAGCCATGCCATGCCGAAGCCTCCTCCTCGCCGCCAATGTGGTGCTTTGAATCTGACAGTTGGATGTTCGCTCCTGGCTCCATCTCCATGGTTCGCAACCCTGAGTCCCCTTTGGCCCCTGCTAAAAAAAAAAAAAAAAACATTTGAAACCAGAACCAAACCCGGGGGCCAAAATCAACAAAATACGGTCTCCCATACGAATACCAAGTGTCAACATTGCAAACCTTATGTTACACCCGCCCATTCCACATTTTTGCCACCTTATCTAGCATAATTTTGCACGGTAAAACAGGTCTTGCAAGACCTGCAGCCTTCGATTTCCAACCCTGCCACCCATGCATGCGCTTGTCGCTATGACTTCACATGCAAAAGCCACATGACTTGTCTGCAGCCACCGGTTGTTACGGCAAACCTTGCCATAGCACATGTCACGATGTGGTTTTTTATTGCCGTAGCACATGGCACGATGTGGGTTTTTGTTGAACTTGGCCTCCCACCAATTCTTATTATCGTATAAGGTTGTCAATCTATTCTAGGCTGTTGCCTTCGGGATTATCACATTAATCACATTAATTTAATGCTGGTACGATTTTATAAGTATAATGTCCAACTCCACCAACCTTTCTTATTTTGATGCTTTCTTTTTTTTTGTTTGTTTGTTGATTCGCGCGATGCCGGAGTAGCTTTACGGCCGTCCTGCTCAAGAACTCGTTTGTGGTCTAAAAGACGGGCTTATTGGTTCGGGCGTTCTATTGTCGAGCTTTGCTATATCATATAAGAAGAAAAAATCTCTTCACTAGGTCCTGCTATGGGCGACCCTGTTGGTGGCGCCTTTTTGGGGGCAGTTGTGAGCATAGCAGCTGAAGCCCTGCTCAAGAATATCAATAGTCGTGCTCATTTCAAAAAGTACTTCAAAGATTTGGAGCTTCTAGTGAAGGAAGTGAAGCCGTTTGTTCAAAAATTGCAACCTTCCCAGGAGCAACGCGACCCAGATATTGAGTCGTGGTTAGAAGAGCTTAAGGAATGCTTGACCAAGGCCGAAGTTTTGATGGAGAAATATGAGACGACAACTGCTTTCGCAAGGATCTTTCAAAGGTTAGTCCCAGAATCCTGTAAAAAATAGTTTTTGAGACAATTTGGAGAGAGACTTCAGAACCATTTTTAAATAACTTTTAACTGCAGACACGATCCTGGGAAGCGCATCAGAAAGGTTGAGAAAAGGCTTCAGGATCTTCTGGATGACAGGAGGATCGACAAGTTGTTACTGCTCCAAATGGATGACAAGATGACCGAGATGGATGACAAGATGACCCAGAAATTGGATGAAATGATCCCCGAGATAAGTTCTCTGTTTCAATCTTTATCAGTAGAAGAACAAGGTTATAATTATGAGCAGAAACAATCAAAATTAATAGACAAGGTAGGGGATTTAAAAAGTATAAGCAGACAACAAGTAGAAAGGCAGCCCTCTCGGAGAAATTTGCAGCCCTCTCCGAGAAATTTGCAGCCAGTTCCATCACATGTATTTGGAAGGGAGGAGGTTACTGAAACGGTTATAAAGATGATCTTTGCTTCTGACATAAAGAAAATTGGAATATATGGAATGGGAGGAGTGGGGAAGACTACTGTTGTACAGAAGATCAACAATCATCCTCAGGTGCAGTCCCACTTTGGGAAACATATTTATTGGCTTACGCTTTCGCAAAAACCTCATATCCAAGAGCAGCAAAGCAAGCTCTATGAAAAAATAGAAAACAAGGAAAAAAGATTTGGTACAAAAGAGGAGGGGAAAGCAGAGCTATTCAATTTGCTGCAGGAAAAGCGTTGTTTATTGATTTTGGACGATGTGTGGGAAAAGAATGTGTTAGAATGGATGGATGTGGTCAGCAGCAGCGACAGCAAGTTGGTAGTGACTACAAGAAAGTCTGACATCTTGACAAATGAAATCCATAAAATTGCAATGACTGTGCTGTCACCTAATGATAGCTGGAGCCTTTTCTGTCACCATGCTTTCAAGGATAGCTCTGTTGCAACTGAATTAGAGGAGTATGTAAAAAAGGCAGTAGATGAGTGCAAAGGGCTTCCTCTGGCACTCAAAGTCATTGGATCAACCATGTACAATAAAACAGGGGTCCAGGAATGGAAATTTGCCTGCAAAAGATTGCAAGACGTCGAAGTTTTTGACAGGGATCAAGACGATGCTCTCTATGACCGTCTTAAAATAAGCTATGACGAGTTGGGAGACTTGCAAAAATATATTGGAAGAGGAATTAACCTTCAAGAATGCTTCCTCTACTTGGTTGCATTTCCAGAAGATTTTAGGATTCCCATTTCCCAGTTGACAACATCTTGGGCAGAGCAACAGTTTGTCAGAGCAGAAACAAAAATGGATAAAATTCAGCAGGAGTGTGATCTTGTTCTTAGCATCCTTATAGCTTCTTCTTTGGTGGAATGGAAAGGAGACTTCATTACGACTCACGACGTCATTCGGGATTTGGCCATTCGCATCTCCGAGAAGGAAAGGCCAAAACTAGATTGTTTCTTAGCTGGGTGCAGCATGGAAACGTTTCCTAACAAAGATATTTGTTGGCAAGAAGTTCAAAGGATTTCACTCATGGGGAGCAGCATAAGCTTCCTTCCTCCTGCAATATTATTTGCTCCAAATCTTATATTGCTGGAATCATCTTTCTCTCCTCTAAAAAAATTTCCAATGGTGGAACAGGGGAGCTTCCCTAGCCTCAAGTTCTTAAATCTAAGTGGTTCCAGAAATCTTAAGGAGTTTCCAGAAGTTGAAGAGCATGGGTTGGATAAGCTTCAAAAACTTGACCTGTCTGAGTGTTTTAGTCTTCAGAGACTCCCGTCATCTTTTGGGAAGTCTAACCGCCTCTCCTGCCTTGAAACACTTGATTTGAGAGAGTGCAAGCGTTTTGAGGAGTTTCCAGAAGTCGAAGAGAATGGATTGGATAAGCTTCGAAAGCTTGAGCTGTCTCACTGTTCTAGTCTTCGGGGGCTCCCATCATCTTTTGGGAAGTCTAACCGCCTCTCCTGCCTTGAAATGCTGGATTTGAGTATACCACATCATGAAATAGGCCAAAAGGCCTTCCTATTACAAAATAGGCCAAAAGTTGAAGAGAATGGATTGCCAGAAGTCGAAGAGCATGGATTGAATCGACTTCGAAAACTGGACCTATCTAAGTGTCTTTATCTTCAGAGACTCCCACCATCTTTTGGGAAGCCTGACCACCTCCCCTGCCTCAAAGTGCTTGATTTGAGTGGATGTTGGCATCTTAAGGAGTTTCCAGAAGTCGAAGAGAATGGGTTGGATCAGCTTCGAGAACTTAACCTGTCTGATTGTTTCAGTCTTCATAGGCTGCCATCATCTTTTGGGAAGCCTGATTGCCTCTCCTATCTTGAAATCCTTGATTTGAGTGTACGAGATGGTAGAGAATATGATTTTTTCTACTATGATGAGAAAGTGGAAGAGAATGAATTGCCAGAAGTCGAAGAGCATGGGTTGAATCGACTTCGAAAACTTGATCTATCTAACTCTGTTTATCTTCAGAGACTCCCACCATCTTTTGGAAAGCCTCACCGCCTCTCCTGCCTCGAAGTGCTTGATTTGAGTGGATGCAAACGTCTTAAGGAATTTCCAGAGGTCGAAGAGAATGGGTTGGATCAGCTTCAAGAACTTGACCTGTCTGGATGTTCCAGACTTTGTAGACTGCCATCATCTTTTGGAAAGCCTAAACGCCTCTCATGTCTTAAAAAACTTCATTTGAGAAGAGCAGGAGTAGTATTTGCTGATGAAGAAGACGGATTTGATGATGAATGGCATGAAGTATTACTTGAGGAGTTTCCAGAAGTTGAAGAGAATGGGTTGAATCAACTTCGAGAACTTAACCTATCTGATTGTTCTCTTCGAAGACTCCCATCATCAATTGGGAAGCCTCTCCGCCTCTCCAGTCTTGAAACTCTTAATTTGAGTGGATGCCATTGTCTTGAGGAGTTTCCAGAAGTTGAAGAGAATGGGTTGAATCAACTTCGAGAACTTAACCTATCTGATTGTTTTCTTCAGACACTCCCATCATCAATTGGGAAGCCTCTCCGCCTCTCCAGTCTTGAAACTATTAATTTGAGTCTATGCCTTTGTCTTGAGGAGTTTCCAGAAGTTGAAGAGAATGGGTTAAATCAACTTCAAAGCATTGACCTATTTGAATGTTTCAAACTTCAGAGACTTCCATTATCATTTGGAAAGCCTCACCGCCTCTCCAGCCTTGAAACTCTTAATTTGAGTGGATGCGTTGGTCTTAAGGAGTTTCCAGAAGTTGAAGAGAATGGGTTGAATCAACTTCAAAGCATTCACCTGTCTTATTGTGCCACACTTCAGAGACTTCCATTATCATTTGGTAAGCCTCACCGCCTCTCCAGCCTTGAAACTCTTAATTTGTCTGAATGCGTTCGTCTTGAGGAGTTTCCAGAAGTCGAAGAGAATGGGTTGAATCAACTTCAAGAAATTGATTTGTCTTTAGCATCATGTGTCTTCGAGAATCCCATCATCTTTTTGGAAGCCTGGCCGCCTCTTCTGCCTTGAAATACTTGATGTGAATGGGTGCACTAGTCTTGAAAAGTTTCCAGAAGTTGAAGAGAATGGGTTGCAAAAAACTTGTTGAACTCTTAGTTGAAAAAGCAAAATAGAT
Organism: Isoetes taiwanensis; assembly: GCA_021234155.1. Classification (NCBI taxonomy): domain Eukaryota; kingdom Viridiplantae; phylum Streptophyta; class Lycopodiopsida; order Isoetales; family Isoetaceae; genus Isoetes; species Isoetes taiwanensis. The sequence continues at coordinate 114,529 of JAJEKV010000595.1, read as the reverse complement.
TGTAAGTTTGTTATAATTTTGGCACTTGGTTATTTATTGTAGGGAAAAAATTAAGCATATTATATGTTTTTCCATAAAAAAAATGTTTGGCTATTTTTCAAAATCTTACTGTAGTTTATGTATATGTTTGGCTAAATTTATTATTATCATTACATATATATGTATTTGGACTTGGCGAAACTTTTGAAGTAAAGGCAAAAAATGTAAATTATGTGGCTTTAGACATATTGTACTACAATTACACATAATAATCAACAATCAAGGAACATACGATAATATTAAAAAACTTATAACAAAAGCTCACAACATCTTATATTATAAAGTTATAGCGTAAGTATGTCATGAAGCAAACCCTAATTTTATGGCTTAGATCATTTGATTGCATCCATAGGCCGTGATTTATTGCACAATTTCCCACCACCGCGATTGGCCATGCTTTGATCTCTTAAGAGGAAAGGGTAAAGGAAAGGGGAAAAGTGAAGGGCAAAAAGGCATGGACAAAAGGGAAAGAGGGAAAGGAGAAAAGGGCAGGGGAAAAGGGAAAGAGAAAGAAAAAAAAGAAAGGGGGAAAGGGAAGGGAAAAAGGACACCGAGAAAAGAGAAAGAGGGAAAAGAAAGGGAAAAGTGAAAAAAGGAAAAGGGTAGGGGTGGAAAAAAGCATGGGAAAAGGGAAAGGAAAAAGGCGCGGAGGGGGGGGGGGGGGTGTGTGGAAGAAAGAGAGGACATTGGGAAAGGGAAGGTAAGGGGGGAAGGGGAAAAGGGAAGGGAAAGGACAAGAGGAGAAGGAAAAGAGAAAAAAAAAGAAGGAAGAAGGGAAGGGAGCCCGAAAAAAAAAAAAGGGAGGGGGAAAAGGGAAGAGGAAAAGAAGAAGGAAAAAAAATGAAGGAAGAGGGAAAGGGCAATTAAAGGGAAAAAGGGAAAGCATGGGAAAAGAGAAAGGAAAGTAACATATGAGGAGGAAAAGGGCAAGGGAAGAGGGAAATGGAAAAGGGGGAAGAGGAAAAAATTGAGGAAAGGGAAAAACGAAAGCACGAAAAAAAATGGGAAGAGGAAAATGATGGGGAAATGGGAAAGGTGAAAAGGAAAAGAAAAGAGAGGAAAGGGCACGGGAAAAGGGAAAGAGAAAAGAAAGAGGAGGAAAAAAAGGGCACGCGGAAAAGGAAAGGGAAAAAAAGGCAAGAAAAAGGAAAAAGAAAGAAAGAAAAAAAAGAAAGGGGAAAGGGAAGGAAAAAAGGACACCGAGAAAAGAGAAAGAGGGAAAAGAAAGGAAAAAGTGAAAAAGGAAAAGGGTAGGTGGAAAAAAGCATGGGAAAAGGGAAAGGAAAAAGGCGCCGGAGGGGGGGGGGGGGGGGGTGTGGGAAGAAAGAGAGGACATTGGGAAAAGGAAGGTAAGGGGAAGGGGAAAAGGGAAGGGAAAGGACAAGAGGAGAAGGAAAAGAGAAAAAAAAGGAAGGAAGAAGGGAAGGGAGCGAAAAAGAAAAAGGGGGGGGAAAGGGGAAGAGGAAAAGAAGAAGGAAAAAAAAGAAGGAAGAGGGAAAGGGTACGGAAAGGGGAAAAAAAAAGCATGGGAAAAGAGAAAGGAAAGTAAATATATGAGGAGGAAAAGGGCAAGGAAGAGGGAAATGGAAAAAGGGGGAAGAGGAAAAAAGGTGAGGAAAGGGAAAAACGAGCACCAAAAAAAAAATGGGAAGAGGAAAATGATGGGGAAATGGGAAAGTAAACAGAAATGGGAAAAGAAAGGGAAAAAAGAAAAGAGAGGAAAGGGGAAAAGGGCAAAAAAGGGAAAGAGAAAAGAAAGAGGAGGAAGGAAAAAGGGCACGCTGAAAAAGGAAAGGGGAAAAGGAAAAGGAAAAAGAGAAAAGGGAAAAGGGTGAGGAAAGGGAAAGTGGAATGGATAAGGAAATGAGAGGATAAAAGGAAAGAGAAAAGGGGATGCGGGAAAAGGAAAAGGAGGAAAAGGGAAGGAAAATGAGTACTGAAAAAGGGGAAGTAGAAAAGGGTGGGGAAAAAGAAAGGCATGGGAAAAGGAAAAAGGGGGGAAAGGAAAAAAGAGAAGGAAAGGGAGAATGTGAAGGGCAAAAAGGCACGAGGAAAAGGAAAAAAAAAAAAAAAAAAGAATGCAAAAAAGGGAAGGAAAAAAGGCATGGGAAAAAGGGAAAAGGAAAAAGGGAAGGAATAAATGGCTTGGGAAAGGGAGTAGAAAACGAAAGGGAAAAATGAAGGGAAAAAAGGGCACCATCAAAAGAGGAAGAGGGAAAGGGTGGGAAAAAGAGGAAAAGGGAAGGGAAAAAGGGGAACTGAAAATGGAAAAGGGAAATGAAAAAATAAAAAGGGAGGGGGAAAGTGGAAAAAAGAACCCGGGAAAAAAAGCAAGAGGAAAAGGGGAAGAGGGATAGGGGAAAAGGGAGGGGGGAAAGGGCACGAGAAAAGGGGAAGAGGAAAGGGTGAACAAAGGGTAAAAGGGAAGCGAAAAGAGCATGCAAATAGAAGGGAAAAAAGACATGGGGAAAAGGGGACGAGGGAAAGAGCAAGAAAATTAGAAAAGAGAAGGAAAGAATGTCATGGGAAAAGGAAAAATAGAGAGAGGGGAAAAGGGGAAGGAAAGGGTGGGGAAAGGTGGAAAATGGAAGGGAAAAAAGGGAACGAAAAAAAGGTGGGGAAAAGAGGAATAGCGAAATGGGAAAAGAGAAGGGGAAAAAGGAACAGAAAAAGGGCGAAAGAAGGGAAAAAAGAAGCCAAGAAGAGCATTAAAAAAGGGAAAAAGAAAAGAAAAAGAGGGAAAGGGTGGGGAAAAGAGGGAAAAAAAAGGAAAGAATCCACCAGGAAAAGGTTTGGGAAGAAGAGAAAGGGAAGGGCAACATAGGGGGAAACAGGGATGTGAAAAAAAAAGAAGAAAAAAAAGAAAGAAAGGAAGCATGCAAGGAAAATGAAAAAAAAAGAAAAAGGAAAAGGAAAAAGGGAAGTGTGAAAACGAGGAAAAGGAAAAAGAAAAGAGTAAAAGCAGCGTTATTCTCGGAGTACTTTCGGGTTATTCTCTCATTGCTATTGTGTATCATTTACAGGGTCTCAGTCAACTTATGCCCAGCAACACTGGGCACCGTTCCTAGTAGCTTATAAGATCCATAGTTTAAACTAGATTCAATGCAACGACACCCTTCTAGATATGGTGATCAAATGCTTGAAGGAAGATGTTATGCAACCAACTCGAGCATCTAGCTGGATAATGGCCATCTCTATAATTTCCTTTTGAAGATGCATATGTGGTATATGTAATAGAAATTCATAGTTCAAAAGACTACTATCACTAATTAGCAGGTGGGCATATGTAAAAATATTTATTAATAATTCATTTTTGTTTGGCTATTAATGATTTGATATATAAATATTGTAATATAAAGAAAGGCTAATCCCTTTTTCTTTAAGGAAAATGGGGAAAATAGTTTGGCTAATCCTAAAAGATAATAGATTACTTCTTTTAACTATGGCTATTTTTTATTTTTTTTAAAGAGATCTCCCTTCATAAAAATCGTCGCAAAATTTGCCTAGATCCCTTAAAAAATCGCCATTTGGCTATTAATAGCCACTAATTTTTTCCATGGTTATTAGTACTACTTATCTTCAGCATAATCATTTATAGTAACTAGTAATTCCAGCTATTTATCAGGAAAAAAATTAGTGGCTAAACTTAGCCAAATGGCGAAATTTTGGCCTTGTTTGGAAAAAAATCGGCTAAACTATGTCCCTTTTTGGGCCAAAAAAAAGAAAATATTAGCCAAGTCTATTTCACGTCCCACTTCCATTTCATCTGACTTTAGCTAATCGCAAGAAAGTATAAGTGCCAAAAATTGGAAAGTTTAGCCAAAACTTAGAAGCTTTTACGTCAAAGTTTGGCGTACTTTAGCTAAATTAGTCTATAACCTTTGTTTCTACTATGCTTAGTTAATATTTGGATATTGAATTAGTGCAAAATAGTCAAACGATAGAAGATTTTTTTATTTTCTAATAAAAGTTTAGCCAAACGTAAGAAAGTACAAGTCACAAAATTTGAAAAGTTTAGCTTAACGATAGAAGCTTTCACCTCAACTTTTGGCATACTTTAGCCAAGTCTATTTCACCACTCTGGATATAAAAGTTCCTTAATTTTTTCCCTGCTATCTATGAGTTGCATTGCTTTGAAAAGTTGAGTTTAACCTCAAGTTATAACTTAGATTATGTACATTGACTTGTTTGTACTGGTTGCATGAGGTGGTTTTCTACTTTTCTACCATCTAAGATATGTGGCATAGTTTTAAGTTAGTTAATACAAATGGCATCCATAAAATTGCAATGACTGTGATATCACATAATGATAGCTGGAGCCTTTTCTGGCATCATGCTTTCAAGGATCAGTCTGTTGCAACTGAAATAGAGGACCATGTAAAAAAAAGCAGTAGATAAGTGCAAAGGTCTTCCTCTAACACTCAAAGTCATTGGATAAAACAAGAGTCAAGGAATGGGAAGATGCCTGCAAATATTTGCAAAAGGCCAAAACTAGATCGTTTCTTGCCTGGGTGCAGCATGGAAACGTTTCCTAACGAAGATATTTGTTGGCAAGAAGTTCAAAGGATTTCACTCATGGGGAGCGACATAAGCTTCCTTTCTCCTGCAATATTATTAGCTCCAACTCTTATATTGCTAGAATCATCTTTTTGCCTAAAACAATTTCCAATGGTGGAACAGGGGAGCTTCCCTAGCCTCAAGTTCTTAAATCTAAGTAGTCGTTATCTTGAGGAATTTCCAGAAGTCAGAGAGAACGGATTGGATAAGCTTCGAGCACTTGTCTTCCATGCATGTGAATACCTTGACAAGCTCCCATCATCTTTTGGAATGCCTTTTCGCCTTTCCTGCCTCAAAATACTTGATTTGAGTGAATGCTATGAACTGAAGGAGTTTCCAGAAGTTGAAGAGAATGGGTTGGATAAGCTTAAAAAATTTGACCTATCTAAGTATTTTAGTCTTCAGAGACACACGTCATCTTTTGGGAAGTCTAACCGCCTCTCTTGCCTTGAAAAACTTGATTTGAGAGAGTGCGGGTGTTTTACGGAGTTTCCAAAAGTCGAAGAGAATGGATTGGATAAGCTTCGAAAGCTTGAGTTGTCTCAGTGTTTTAGTCTTCGGGGGCTCACATCATCTTTTGGGAAGCCTAACCGCCTCTCTTGCCTTGAAATGCTGGATTTGAATGTATCACAGCATGAAGAGAATTTCTCCCAATATGATAGGCCAAAAGTTGAAGAGAATGGGTTGCCAGAAGTCAAAGAGCATGGACTGAATCGACTTCGAAAACTGGACCTATCTAAGTATTTTTATCTTCAGAGACTCCTACCATGTTTTGGGAGCCTCACCATCTTTCCTAACGAAGATATTTGTTGGCAAGAAGTTCAAAGGATTTCACTCATGGGGAGCGACATAAGCTTCCTTTCTCCTGCAATATTATTAGCTCCAACTCTTATATTGCTAGAATCATCTTTTTGCCTAAAACAATTTCCAATGGTGGAACAGGGGAGCTTCCCTAGCCTCAAGTTCTTAAATCTAAGTAGTCGTTATCTTGAGGAATTTCCAGAAGTCAGAGAGAACGGATTGGATAAGCTTCGAGCACTTGTCTTCCATGCATGTGAATACCTTGACAAGCTCCCATCATCTTTTGGAATGCCTTTTCGCCTTTCCTGCCTCAAAATACTTGATTTGAGTGAATGCTATGAACTGAAGGAGTTTCCAGAAGTTGAAGAGAATGGGTTGGATAAGCTTAAAAAATTTGACCTATCTAAGTATTTTAGTCTTCAGAGACACACGTCATCTTTTGGGAAGTCTAACCGCCTCTCGTGCCTTGAAACACTTGATTTGAGAGAGTGCGGATGTTTTACGGAGTTTCCAAAAGTCAAAGAGAATGGATTGGATAAGCTTCGAAAGCTTGAGCTGTCTCAGTGTTTTAGTCTTCGGGGGCTCCCATCATCTTTTGGGAAGCCTAACCGCCTCTCTTGCCTTGAAATGCTGGATTTGAATGTATCACAGCATGAAGAGAATTTCTCCCAATATGATAGGCCAAAAGTTGAAGAGAATGGGTTGCCAGAAGTCAAAGAGCATGGACTGAATCGACTTCGAAAACTGGACCTATCTAAGTATTTTTATCTTCAGAGACTCCTACCATGTTTTGGGAGCCTCACCATCTTTCCTAACGAAGATATTTGTTGGCAAGAAGTTCAAAGGATTTCACTCATGGAGAGCGACATAAGCTTCCTTCCTCCTGCAATATTATTAGCTCCAAATCTTATATTGCTAGAATCATCTTTTTGCCTAAAACAATTTCCAATGGTGGAATAGGGGAGCTTTCCTAGCCTCAAGTTCTTAAATCTAAGTGGTCGTTATCTTGAGGAATTTCCAGAAGTCAGAGAGAACGGATTGGATAAGCTTCGAGCACTTGTCTTCCATGCATGTGAATACCTTGACAAGCTCCCATCATCTTTTGGAATGCCTTTTCGCCTTTCCTGCCTCAAAATACTTGATTTGAGTGAATGCTATGAACTGAAGGAGTTTCCAGAAGTTGAAGAGAATGGGTTGGATAAGCTTCAAAAATTTGACCTATCTAAGTATTTTAGTCTTCAGAGACACACGTCATCTTTTGGGAAGTCTAACCGCCTCTCGTGCCTTGAAACACTTGATTTGAGAGAGTGCGGGTGTTTTACGGAGTTTCCAAAAGTCGAAGAGAATGGATTGGATAAGCTTCGAAAGCTTGAGTTGTCTCAGTGTTTTAGTCTTCGGGGGCTCCCATCATCTTTTGGGAAGCCTAACCACCTCTCCTGCCTTGAAATGCTGGATTTGAGTGTATCACATCATGAAGAGAATTTCTCCCAATATGATAGGCCAAAAGTTGAAGAGAATGGGTTGCCAGAAGTCAGCATGGATTGAATCGACTTCGAAAACTGGACCTATCTAAGTGTTTTTATCTTCAGAGACTCCCATCATCTTTTGGGAAGCCTCTCCGGCCTCAAAGTGCTTGATTTGAGTGGATGTTAGCATCTTAAGAAGTTTCCAGAAGTCGAAGAGAATGGGTTGGATCAGCTTCGAGAACTTAACCTGGCTGATTGTTTCAGTCTTCATAGGCTGCCATCATCTTTTGGGAAGCCTGATCGCCTCTCTTGTCTTGAAATCCTTGATTTGAGTATACGAGATTGTGAAGAATATGATGCATTCCACTATGATAAGTCAAAAGTTGAAGAGAACGAATTGCCAGAAGTCGAAGAGCATGGGTTGAATCGACTTCGAAAACTTGATCTATCTAACTCTTTTTATCTCAGAGACTCCCACCATCTTTTGAAAAGCCTCACCGCCTCTCCTACCCCAAAGTGCTTGATTTGAGTGGATGCGAACGTCTTAAGAAATTTCCAGAAGTCGAAGAGAATGGGTTGGATCAGCTTCAAGAACTTGACCTGTCTGGATGTTCCAAACTTTGTAGACTGCCATCATCTTTCGGAAAGCCTAAACGCCTTTCATCTCTTAAAAAACATCATTTGAGTAGAGCAGGAGAAGGATTTGGTGATGAATGGGATGAAGTATTACTTATGGAGTTTCCAGAAGTTGAAGAGAATGGGTTGAATCAACTTCGAGAACTTAACCTATCTCATTGTTCTCTTCGAAGACTCCCATCATCAATTGTGATCCGCCTCTCCAGTCTTGGAAACTCTTAATTTGAGTGGATGCGATTGTCTTGAGGAGTTTCCAGAAGTTGAAGAGAATGGGTTGAATCAACTTCAACACATTGACATGTCTAAGGGTGCCAAACTTCGATTGTTCAAAAATTGCAACCTTCGCAGGACCCAGATATTAAGTCGTGGTTAGAAGAGCTTAAGGATTGCTTGACCGTTGATGAAGAAATATGAGACGACAACTGCTTTCGAAAGGATCTTTCAAAGGTTAGTACCAGAATCCTGTAAAAAATTGTTTTTAAGACAATTTAGAGAGATCTTACAGAACCATTTTTTAATTAACTTTTCACTGCAGACATAATCCTGGGAAGCTCATCAGAAAGGCTGAGAAAAGGCTTCAGGGCCTTCTGGATGACAGGAGGATCAAGTTGTTATCGGTGCAAATGGATGACAAGATCACCGAGATGAGTCGTACAGTTAATACTTTATCAGGAGAAAGTAGTAAGTCTAATCAGAAAATCGATGAAAAGATCTCCGAGATAAGTTCTATACTTCAATCTTTATCAATAGAAGTAAATGATTATGATTATAAGCAGAAACATTCAAAATTAATAGAGAAGGTAGGGAATTTTAAAAGTAGAAGCAGCCAACGACAAGTAGAAAGGCAGCCCTCTCGGAGAAATTTGCAGCCAGTTCCATCACATGTATTTGGAAGGGAGGAGGTTACTGAAACGGTTATAAAGATGATCTTTGCTTCTGACATAAAGAAAATTGGAATATATGGAATGGGAGGAGTGGGGAAGACTACTGTTGTACAGAAGATCAACAATCATCCTCAAGTGCAGACCCACTTCGGGGAACATATTTATTGGCTTACGCTTTCGAGGGAACCTCATATCCAAGAGCAGCAAAACAAGCTCTATGACAAAATAGAAAAAAAGGAAAAAAAAATTGGTACAGTAGAGGAGGGGAGAGCAGAGCTATTCAATTTGCTGCAGGAAAAGCATTGTTTATTGATTTTGGATGATGTGTGGGAAAAGAAGGTGTTAGAATGGATGGATATGGTCAGCAGCAGTGACAGCAAGTTGGTAGTGACTATAAGAAAGTCTGACATCTTGACAAATGACATCCATAAAATTGCAATGACTGTGCTGTCACCTAATGATAGCTGGAGCCTTTTCTGTCACCATGCTTTCAAGGATAGGTCTGTTGCAACTGAATTAGAGGAGTATGTAAAAAAGGCAGTAGATGAGTGCAAAGGGCTTCCTCTGGCACTCAAAGTCATTGGATCAACCATGTACAATAAAACAGGGGTCCAGGAATGGGAAGTTGCCTGTAAAAGTTTGCAAGACGTCGAAATTTTTGATAGGGATCAAGACGATGCTCTCTATGACCGTCTTAAAATAAGCTGTAACGAATTGGGAGACTTGCAAAAATATATTGGAAGAGGAATTAACCTTCAAGAATGCTTCCTCTACTTGGCTGCATTTCCAGAAGATTTTATGATTCCCATTTCCCAGTTGACAACATCTTAGCTAGCGCAACAGTTTGTCAGAGCAGAAACAGAAATGAAAATTCGGCATGAGTGTGATCTTGTTCTTAGCATCCTTATAGCTTCTTCTTTGGTGGAATGGAAAAGAGACTTAATTACGACTCACAACGTCATTCGGGATTTGGCCATTCGCATCTTCGAGAAGGAAAGGCCAAAACTAGATTGTTTCTTAGCTGAGTGCAGCATGGAAATGTTTTCTAACAAAGATATTTGTTGGCAAGAAGTTAAAAGGATTTCACTCATGGGGAGCAGCATAAGCTTCCTTCCTCCTGCAATATTATTAGCTCCAAATCTTATATTGCTAGAATCATCTTTCTCTCGCCTAAAAAAATTTCCAATGGTGGAACAGGGGAGCTTCCCTAGCCTCAAGTTCTTAAATCTAAGTGGTTCCAGAAATCTTAAGGAGTTTCCAGAAGTTGAAGAGCATGGGTTGGATAAGCTTCAAAAACTTGACATGTCTGAGTGTTTTAGTCTTCAGAGATTTCCGTCATCTTTTGGGAAGTCTAACCGCCTCTGCTGCCATGAAACACTTGATTTGAGAGAATGCAAGTGTTTTGAGGAGTTTCCAGAAGTCGAAGAGAATGGATTGGATAAGTTTCGAAAGCTTGAGCTGTCTCACTGTTCTAGTCTTCGAGGGCTCCCATCATCTTTTGGGAAGCCTAACTGCCTCTCCTGCCTTGAAATGCTGGATTTGAGTGTATCACATCAAGAAATTAGTTTCTTCCAATTATGTAATAGGCCAAAAGTTGAAGAGAATGGGTTGCCAGAAGTCGAAGAGCATAGATTGAATCGACTTCGAAAACTGGACCTATCTAAGTGTCTTTATTTTCAGAGACTCCCACCATCTTTTGGGAAGCCTCACCGCCTCTCCTGCCTCAAAGTGCTTGATTTGAGTGGATGTTGGCATCTTAAGGAGTTTCCAGAAGTCGAAGAGAATGGGTTGGATCATCTTCGAGAACTTAACATATCTGATTGTTTCAGTCTTCATAGGCATGCCAACGCATCTTTTGGGAAGCCTGACTGCCTCTCCTATCTTGAAATCCTTGATTTGTGTGTAGGAGGTTGGACAGAATATGAAATATTCCACTATAATGAGAAAGTGGAAGAGAATGAATTGCCAGAAGTCGAAGAGCATGGGTTGAATCGACTTCAAAAACTTGATCTATCTAACTCTTTTTATCTTCAGACAGTCCCACCATCTTTTGGAAAGCCTCATCGCCTCTCCTGCCTCGAAGTGCTTGATTTGAGTGGATGCGAACGTCTTAAGGAATTTCCAGAGGTCGAAGCGAATGGGTTGGATCAGCTTCAAGAACTTGATCTGTCTGGATGTTCCAGACTTTGTAGACTGCCATCATCTTTCGGAAAGCCTAAATGCCTCTCATGTCTTAAAAAACTTCATTTGAGTAGAGCAGGAGTAGTATTTGGTGATGAAGGAGACGGATTTGGTGATGAATAGCATGAAGTATTACTTGAGAAGTTTCCAGAAGTTGAAGAGAATGGGTTGAATCAACTTCGAGAACTTAACCTATCTAATTGTTCTCTTCGAACACTCCCATCATCAATTGGGAAGTCTCTCCGCCTCTCCAGTCTTGAAACTATTAATTTGAGTGGATGCCTTTATCTTGAGGAGTTTCCAGAAGTTGAAGAGAATGGGTTAAATCAACTTCAAAGCATTGACCTTTTGAGTGTGCCAAACTTCAGGGACTTCCATCATCATTTGGAAAGCCTCACCGCCTCTCCATCCTTGAAACTCTTAATTTGAGTCGATACTTTGTCTTGAGGAGTTTTCAGAAGTTGAAGAGAATGGGTTAAATCAACTTCAAAGCATTGACCTGTCTGAATGTGCCAAACTTCAGAGACTTCCATTATCATTTGAAAAGCCTCACCGCGTCTCCAGCCTTGAAACTCTTAATTTGAATGGATGCGTTCAGCTTGAGGAGTTTCCAAAAGTTGAAGAGAATGGGTTGAATCAACTTCAAAGCATTGACATGTCTGAGTGTACCAAACTTCAGAGACTTCTATTATCAATTGGAAAGCCTCACCGCCTCTCCAGCCTTGAAACTCTTTATTTGAATTTCTGCATTTGTCTTGAGGAGTGTCCAGAAGTCAAAGAGAATGGGTTGAATCAACTTCAAAAAATTGATTTGTCTTGGTGTACAGGTCTTCAGAGAATCCATCATCTTTTTGGAAGCCTGGCCGCCTCTTCTGCCTTGAAATACTTGATGTATCTTGAAAAGTTTCCAGAAGTTGAAGAGAATGGGTTGCATAAGCGTAAAAAACTTATTGAACTCTAAGTTAGCTGAAAAAACAAAGTAGATTGTAAGTTTGTTATGGTTTTGGCACTTGGTTATTTATTGTAGTTATTAATACTACTTATCTTCAGCATAATCATTTATAGTAACTAGTAATTCCAACTATCTATGAGTTGCATTGCTTTGAAAAGTTGAGTTTAACCTCAAGTTATAACTTAGATTATGTACGGTGACTTGTTTAAAATGGTTGCATGAGGTGATCATCTACTTTTATACCATCTAATATATGTGGCATAGTTTTAAGTTAGTTAAGTGTATAATCTTTTGGGGAGCCTAACCGCCTTTTCTGCCTCAAAACGCTGGATTTGAGAAAGTGCTGGAGTTTTAAGGAGTTTTCAGAAGTCGAAGAGAATGGATTGGATAAGCTTCAAAAGGTTGAGCTGCCTCAAGTTTTACTCTTCGGGCTCCCATCATCTTTTGGGAAGCCTGATCATGTATTGAAACCCTTAATTTGAGTGTTCACATCATGAAGAAGATGATATATTTCAAAACGATAAGCCAAAAGTTGAAGAGAATGGGTTGCCAGAATTGGAAGAGCATGGGTTGAATCGACTTCGTAAACTTGATCTATCTAAGTGTTTTTATCTTCAGAGACTCCAAGATCTTTTGGGTTGAATCAACTTCAAACAATTGATCTGTCTGAGTGTACAGTTCTTCAGACACTTCCATCATCTTTTTGGAAGCCTGACCACCTCTTCTGCCTTGAAACAATTGAAAAGTTTCCAGAAGTTGAAATTATAATAATTCGGGGGTAGTTTTTAAGTATATATTATTAGTGTTATAATCTAGGATGATTTTATATACTAGTTATCATCTAACCATATTTGCTTTTAACATAGTTTAATGCTCCCAAGTTTTCTAAGTTAGTTCAAAAACCAAAATTGATTGTAAGTTTTGGTTTTGGCACACGGTTATTTATTGTAGTTATTAGTACTAATTATCTTCGGCATAATCATTTATAGTAACTAGTAATTCCAGCTATCTATGAATTGCGTTGCTTTTAACCTCAAGTTATAACGTAGATGTGTACGTTGACTTGTTTATGCTGGTTGCATGAGGTGGTTTTCTACTTTTCTACCATCTAAGATATGTGGCATAGTTTTAAGTTAGTTAATACAAATGGCATCCATAAAATTGCAATGACTGTGCTGTCACATAATGATAGCTGGAGCCTTTTCTGTCATCATGCTTTCAAGGATCAGTCCATTGCAGCTGAAATAGAGGACCATGTAAAAAAAGCAATAGATGAGTGCAAAGGTCTCCTCTAACACTCAAAGTCATTGGATTGAAACCATGAATAATAAAACACGAGTCAAGGAATGGATAGATGCCTGCAAATATTTGCAAAAGGTCAAAACTAATCGTTTCTTGCCTGGTGCAAGGATGGAAACGTTTCCTAACGAAGATATTTGTTGGCAAGAAGTTCAAAGGATTTCACTCATGGGGAGCGACATAAGCTTCCTTCCTCCTGCAATATTATTAGCTCCAAATCTTATATTGCTAGAATCATCTTTTTGCCAAAAACAATTTCCAATGGTGGAACAGGGGAGCTTCCCTAACCTCAAGTTCTTAAATCTAAGTGGTCATTATCTTGCGGAATTTCCAGAAGTTAGAGAGAACGGATTGGATAAGCTTTGAGCACTTGTCTTCCATGCATGTGAATACCTTGACAAGCTCTCATCATCCTTTGGAATGCCTTTTCGCCTTTCCTGCCTCAACACACTTGATTTGAGTGAATGCTACGAACTGAAGGAGTTTCCAGAAGTTGAAGAGAATGGGTTGGATAAGCTTCAAAAACTTGACCTATCTAAGTATTTTAGTCTTCAGAGACATCTTTTGGGAAGTCTAACCGCCTCTTTTGCCTTGAAACACTTGATTTGAGAGAGTGCGGGTATTTTATGGAGTTTCCAAAAGTCAAAGAGAATGGATTGGATAAGCTTCTAAAGCTTGAGCTGTCTCATTGTTTTAGTCTTCGGGGGCTCCGATCATCTTTTGGGAAGCCTAACTGCCTCTCTTGCCTTGAAATGCTGGATTTGAATGTATCACATCATGAAGAGAATCTCTCCCAATATGATAGGCCAAAAATTGGAGAGAATGGGTTGCCAGAAGTCAAAGAACATGGATTGAATCGACTTCGAAAACTGGACCTATCTAAGTGTTTTTATCTTCAGAGACTCCCACCATCTTTTGAGAGCCTCACCGCCTCTCTTGCCTCAATGTGCTTGATTTGAGTGGATGCTGGCATCTTAAGGAGTTTTCAGAAGTCGAAGAGAATGGGTTGGACCAGCTTTGAGAACTTAACCTGTCTGATTGTTTCAGTCTTCATAGGCTGCCATCATCTTTTGGGAAGCCTGACCGCCTCTCGTCTTGAAATCCTTGATTTGAGTATACGAGGTTGTGAAGAATATGATGCATTCCACTATGATAAGTCAGAAATCGAAGAGCATGGGTTGGATCGACTTCGAAAACTTGATCTATCTAACTCTTTTTATCTTCAGAGACTCCCACCATCTTTTGGAAAGCCTCACCGCCTCTCCTACCTCGAAGTGCTTGATTTGAGTGGATGCGAACGTCGTAAGGAATTTCCAGAGGTCGAAGAGAATGGGTTGGATCAGCTTCAAGAACTTGACCTGTCTAGATGTTCCAAACTTTGTAGACTGCCATCATCTTTCGGAAAGCCTAAACACCTCTCATGTCTTAAAAAACATCATTTGAGTAGAGCAGGAGAAGGATTTGATGATGAATAGGATGAAGTATTACTTAAGGAGTTTCCAGAAGTTGAAGAGAATGGGCTGAATCAACTTCGAGAACTTAATCTATCTCATTGTTCTCGTCGAAGACTCCCATCATCAATTGAGATCCGCCTCTCCAGTCTTAGAAACTCTTAATTTGAGTGGATGCGATTGTCTTGAGGAGTTTCCAGAAGTTGAAGAGAATGGGTTGAATCAACTTCAACACATTTGTGACGTCCCCTACTCATATACGGTGCACTCACCGTATACAAACAGGAGTTCATCCCCCATACCAGCTCCATGCTGATACAGGGCCCTCCACATATCACTGTAACTGTACAGGTTCCCAGTGGGAAGAATGAAGGGGTCATTTTACCTCGTCTCCCTCAGGGCCTACCTAGCTGCGGAAGCGTAAACATACATGTTAGTACATATAATCATCACATATCCACCCATCAACATCTGTATAGACAAAGATCAACACAATACAAGTGGATTCCTACCCAAGGCTCAGACTCCAGGAGATGACTGACAAGCTTGGGTCTCCAGAGTTCATTGCAGACAGAATCATGACAATGGATTTGGCTTGCATAAGAACATGGCATTGGGTTGTCCACTCCATCCGCCCCTCCTGCAGACTTTGCAGAGTAGGTTGAAGAGTGTTGGGACCCGATCAGAGTTCACGGGATGCATAGCCAAAGGGCTATTCCTAGGTTGCATCTCCCCGTTCCGATGGGGCAGGTAGGGATCACTCCCCCCAGAGATCTCCATGCTGACTCAAGGTGACTAGAGGGCCACTGCCCTTATTCGACTTGACCCACTGGAAAGTGAACATCACTCCACGGATGTCGAGCCCATGCCTTACCCACACTCAGTGGCAAGCCATTAGACCTAGTCTACACTAATCCCCGGTAGACTTTACACACCGTAGGGATCGGTCAAGAGTCTAACACGAACCTCCTTCCGAGAGCCCGCCCCCCTTCACCCACAACCAGGTGGGTTCTTGTACACGTGCCGAATCTACAAGTGTGCTAAGGAGGCTAGCTAGGAGCATCAACTACTAAGCTTTAAGTCTCTACCCCCCTCCCCCCTCCCTTCCCAATACAATGAGTCCACAGAATACATCCGTCCATCACATCATCATAAAGAATAAGAACTAATCTATATCATAGAGTTAGGTTCTTTAGTTAGGGTCAATCTGGGGATCTGCTTGGCTACTAAGGGTAATTTAATAGGCTAAACCTATTGGTTCGATGGCTAGAATACAGTTTAGGCTATTAAATCGACTAAATACCTAATCCCTAGTTCACTCCTCTTGATCCGGCCCCATGTCGTTGTTCGCTTGGGAATGCGGTCGAAAGAGAATCGACGAGCCGAGGCGACGCGCGTATCTTGGGAGTTGGATTTGACTCTCAGCGCCGCGAATCGAGTTCTAATGTTCGTGGACGAAGAATTAGGGTTTGGTTGCCTTACGTAGGCTCTCAAGTAGGTTTAGGGTTTCCATGACCCTTGGTCTGCCTTTAATGGGTTAAAGGTCTAAAGTGCGCACATTGCTAAGTGTGCGCACCCTTGCTTAGTTATACGTCGGCGCATTACGCCAATTGAATGGCGCGTACGCTGGATTCGCAAAGACGCAGATATGTCTTGAGACCGATATCGTGACCGAACGTCACAACATTGACCTGTCTAAGTGTGCCAAACTTCAGAGACTCCCATTATCATTTGGAAAGCCTCACCGCCTCTCTAGCCTCGAAACTCTTAAATTGAATGGATGCATCCGCCTTGAGGAGTTTCCAGAAGTCAAAGAGAATGGGTTGAATCAACTTCAAAAAATTGATCTGTCTGAGTGTCTAGGTCTTTAGAGACTCCCATCATACTTAATTCTTGCTTTTGTTTATTGTGCAGAACTAGAGATGGTTTAATACGAGAATAAAGATCAACAATTCCTAGTTTCGGGAACTGGTAAGAAGGAAATAGATAGCTAAGTCTTGATATATATTAGTCAAAAGACTCAAGAGTAATGAGTCAAGAAGTCTGACCATGAAACCGGGTTGTGCAATTATCCTAGACAGTAGCAACGCCATTATTGAGATTTTGATGTTTAAAATTGCTAAGCTATGAAGAGGTTAATACGTGGATATTGATAACAATTTACTAGGTTATTTGTAGGTTTATCAAAATATCGTCCATTATTCGAACCATGTTTGGACATGGCTACACGGAGCAGAAAGTGCATGAGTAAATGTCCTTTAGTAATAGTTCTATATAATAGCTCATGTGTGTGCTTATTTTGCTTGGTATTTGTGCTCCATTGAAGATCTCGAATATTGTCAAAGAACTTCAGGATGTTGGCTGCTCACTGCTTTCTTCACATAGCAATTTTGAGAAATTAGTTTATCAGGTACGTGGTCTGCCAAACAATCACATAGTATATGTCCTCTCAATTTCAAACTTATCTTATTTACCTTTTTCTTTTTATCTTAGGGCATGCTACTCTTTAATATAGTTCTCACTGGTATATAGTTACACAACTTCTCATTTTTTGTACATGGATAGATATCATACGTGTTTGTACCAATCCGTGCTATTTTTGAAAAACTATCTGGAGTGGTTTTCTTGCAAGGGAAACTGTGACAGGAAAAAATAAGGTGCTATCCATTGTACAAATTATGTTTTTCTCCAACTACGTAACTAATTGGGCCAGAACTGGATTACTTGGTATAGTTTAGACTTGCTTCTGTCATATAAGCACTTAAAAGAGCCAAAGGCTATTCTGCTAGAAGATAGTATGCGACGCAGAGAAAGGCTGAAATT
The DNA here is from genome assembly GCA_021234155.1 of Isoetes taiwanensis. Taxonomy (NCBI): domain Eukaryota; kingdom Viridiplantae; phylum Streptophyta; class Lycopodiopsida; order Isoetales; family Isoetaceae; genus Isoetes; species Isoetes taiwanensis. The sequence goes on along the minus strand of JAJEKV010000595.1, from coordinate 97,440 downwards.
CAAACTTTGTGAGTTCGCTGAAGTTCTAACTGAATATAATACTTGCTGAATATTATACTTGCCGTCATATTTAATTTTTTGAGAGAGTATTTTGCTGGAAAGGCTGTCAAGATTTTTGGTGTTGTAGAGTCCATTAAAGAAAGAAATAATGATCATTACCACGGGCTATAAGAAATCTAATCCCACATATTGCAACGAACATCAAATTGCAACAGAGAATCATAAAATTGTCATTTCTTACATAAGAGCTATAGCTTAGTCAATTTCTTTTTGCATTGAATGTTTTTAAGTTTTGAAGATCTCCAGCTGATGGCATTTCTCCTAAAGCCAACATTCCATTTTGTCCAGCAACTATGAGACTTGACGATGACCCTGCCTGCATCAGGAGAGGATATTTTACGCTGTCCAATTATGGACGTATATGGGCTGTTAGGAATTTATGCATGCAGGAATACATAGGCAATGTTACACCTTTATTTTTTTCTTTTTTAACAATGTTACATTTTTTACAGGAACTGCTAAGGTAAATCTTGCAATTATGGCAAGTAATAGTTCGTGGTTCTCATGGTGTTAAATATAATGACTCTGCATTTCTAAATTCAATAGACCCTCAGCCCAAGATGAAAGCCACTGACTACCTTGGTTTTTTAATACAATGACTCTTTGTGCTCCATGCACCTCAGCTTAAGATGAAAGAAAATAACCACCTCGGTGGCTTTAGCATAAGATCAAAGCCAATGACCACCTCAGTTTTTAGTAGAATGGCTCATTGTTTTTGTTTAACCACCTTGGTGCTTTTAGTGCTGATGGTATGAATGAGTTCCTATAGGAACTAATGCTATAATGCATATATATGCAAGTCCTAGATAAGGGTAAAGGTACAAAAATGAATAAAGGGTAAAGGGATTCAAAAATGAATAAGGGTACAGGTACTTGCAACTATTTTCCACACTTAACTGGGGGCAAAAAAGGGTATCAACAAATTTTGACTAGATAGGTTCAATTATTCCCTCAGAAAAGGTACCTAAAATGTCTGAATTGTCACACTTGTCACAAATTTCCTTAGAAAAGTGACTTTTTTAGGGGAATTTTAGGGAATCTTTCAAAGATTTCTTTTATAGTGCGTTTCAAGCAAATTAATGTGTTTCAAAGTTCCTTGAGGGAATATGCCCAAGTGCATGAAGAGTAGTGGCCGAGTGCCTGAGATGAGCGTCTGAGCTCTTGAGAGGAAGGCATGTGAAGCGGATGTGTAGAACGCTATTGCCAAACGCCTGAGCACTTGAGAGAAAGGCCTCGCTTAGGAATGGATGAAATGCCACCTTCAAATTCCCCATGTTTGAATTGAATTGTGCCAGTATCTCGCTTGCCTTGAGATTTGCTGGTACAAGATTGCCTTATACTACGCGGGCTTTTCTGGTTTGCCTCATTTGAATTTTTTTGAAGCGCCATGATTAGCCTTCGAAATTGGATCATCATTTCCAACTCGCCTTGCGGACTCCGCGAGCACTCGACCAAAAATGCCAGCGCCAAGCCACTCCACACTCCAAGGGCGCCTGTACTTCGCGAACCGATGACGCTAGGAAAAAGGTTACGAAAGGATATGTTTATTGGTTGCTTTGAGTTCAAGGTTTAAGCTTAGTTTGGACTAGTAAATCTGCATTTTTAGGATCGGTATGGCGGTCCTCCAGAGCTGGCATCAAACATTTGTGCTCTTTCGCGGTCTCAGAAGAGTCACTTGCGCGATCCTTCTGATGTCGGATATGCATTTCAGCCATGTAAAAGGTCATCCTTTGCTTTGTGGCTAATCACTAGGATCGCCGTCGCGCTTCCTCTTGACCGTACTCGACATTGTCTGCATAACTCAGCCACCTTAAAGAATGCGTTGGGCCTATTAATCACACGTACGTCATTATGGTGCATTAACTACATTCGCTCGCATTAATGGCACTTTAACCTATATAATCAGTGCTAGAATAATCGCGAGCGCCTGCCCGGAGCAACCAGCGCCCACAAGTTCGACGTCGCGATGGCGCGTGGAAAAACTCTTCGTTCCGGTATATTTCTTGCACTTTTCTAGCTATAGCTTAATGCTTAGCAAGTTCACCCTGTTTAGAATGCCAATTTGACGTCGGTAGGAATGCGATGGCAATCCTTCCAAGTAGCGTCAGTGATACCCAGCAAAGTTGTTTTCCATTGGCTAGCTCCAAAGGACACGATCGGGATTCCTCTATGCTGGGCCATAACTCAAGGGTAGTTATAAGCTAGTCCTTTGAGTTCACGGCAGAGCCATAGGAACTCTTGGCCATCTTCTAAAGGTAACGTGGATTCCAGGGTTGTTTTCCTCTTCCTCTCTGGCCACATGTAGCTTAGTTGCTTATTAGGCTCCTTTTTCCAATGAGGGATGAAAGCAAGGTTGGCAATTCATGTTCCTTTTAATCTGATGTCACCAGAGTTTCTATGGTTCCATTGCTCTCCTTATCCCATCAGGTAGCTCTGAGGGATCACGACCGCGATCCTACAGAGTCTGGACTGAGATCCTCTTCACCAATTGAAACACACTGATGCCTATTTTTCGGCCATCCCCTACAGTGTAATGTGCAGTCCGTGTAATCATAACTGAGACATAGTTGTGGGTATTAGAACTGCGCCTTGCCTCTGCATGAGATGGCCGAAGTCTCATCATTACTAAGACTTCCACAAGTGGAGAGGACGTCATTGCCCTCTGGGTCGCCCACTTGTCCTCCTACCTTTATTCGAGCATATAACGAGGATTGTTGTGGGCAAGATCGTAACACATGCCCTTATAACTGGGCAAAACCGTCTAGACATTTATGAGTAGTCGCTTCTACCCATTTATGACGGTGTCTCGGGAACGTCCCACAGGCACATTCAAAGATCGAATACTCGAGGCAGTCTACCATGGGCCCGTTACAGTCTTTCCCACTAGAATTATGCTCGTCCTACCATGGGCCCGTTACAGTCTCTCCCACTAGAATTATGCTCGTCCTCAAGCATCATATCATGTCACAATGATTACCAAACCTTTGCAAATTACCCATGCATATAGCCACCCATGGAGACTCGAACTCTCGACCTGCTCTGATACCAACTGTGACGTTCCTAACCGACATGCCCTTAACCAACTGGGCAAAACCATCTAGACGTTTATGAGTTGTCGCTTCTACCCATTTATGCCGGTGTCTCGGGAACGCCCCACAGGCACATTCAAGGATCGAATACTCGAGGCGGTCTACCATGGGCTCGTTACATTATGGCTCTTCTTGAAGATGTTTCTCCTTGGCACCAGAGGTCTAACTCAGATAGATCACGACCGTAATCTTGTCCAACCTTGCCTCAGGATGGATGCAAAAGCACACAATTAGGGTCGATGGGTCATGATAGTTCCTTCGAGGACGGCTGTAATAATGAAGCGTGTGATGCCATTACATAGCAATAATTGTGACTGCCTGCATTAATGGCATTGAATCCTATATACTCCACTCTAGTTTTCGCAATCTCGGTTAGAATTTTTGCAAGCGCCTGACTAAACCCACGAGCGCCTACCCAATCGAGGTTCTGATGGTGCCAGGAAAATCTCCTAGCATTTGGTAAGTTTTGCAAACGTTTGTAGTTGTAGCTTAAATAGTACCTGCATCATAGTTTTTCCCTTGTCTTTTTTAAGCTTGCAAGGATAGCCATGGCGATCTCCTCTAGCAATGACAGTGCTACTTAGTACATTCACTAGCTCAAAAGGATCGCAGTTGTGCTTCTTCTAAGCTGGTGAGTGTATGAAGGACCGCAGATATTGCTGGAGGAGATCGCCATAGCAATTCTCGCGAGCCGACCTCGCCTTAGCTATGGCCCAACACATAGCGTGATAAGGTCGCAGCCACGTTCCTAATGAGTTGGGCAGGGACTCGACTCCTCGGCTTGGATGTAGTGTTGGAGTGGATCTAAGCCAATCTACTTGGCAGGCTGCATTTTTTCAGGGAACAACAGAGGGTTGTAGAAACTCTTGTTATCCCCCTTAGAAGGGGCGGGTCTTCCTTTGCCACTCTCTGGGTGCCTCTCTGGATGAATGGAGAAGTTCCATTACACAAAGAAGCTCCAGAATAGCTGCAGCGGAAATCTCCTCCTTTTAATGATGGAAGTTCCAAGTGCTATATGCTATAACTTCAAATGTGATAAGGTCCCCTAATTTCAGGCCAAAGTACTGTCTGGACTTTTCCATCCGTTACAGTGGTAGCAAGCACTTTTGATAAGCTAATTCTACTTATCAGGAGTGCGCCCTACAGCCACAATTGATGGGGAAGCCCGCCAAAGACTATGGCTTGCGCTTGGGGCTCCTTTCACATTTGAAGTCGTAATATTTGGCGCTTGGGCATAAATGTAACTTCCTACAACTCTACTATTGTCTCTCTCAAAAATGCAAAATTTTAGCGAGTTGGCTGTTTGGTCAGGTTATCAGACTTTCACTTCGGAAAGGATCGCAGTCGCAATCGTGCTAAGCGGTTTTGTCCACATTACATTAATGCATGCTACTGTCATAATTATGATGTTTTATTCAGTTCCTACTTTGTATCGCAAATGCAATCCTATCAAGCATCACTTCATGCCACTAACCGAAGTGTTGAACTTTGCAAACTCTGAATTATTTGAAGGACCTAGGCAGGTAGTTCCACTGAGAATTGTGACACCGGGGCCTGATAGAAGGTGGTGTATAGAAATCTCTCTCAGCGAAGGCCGCAATTTGTTTGGTGACAAAAGGAAGGACTTGTATTTGTTTATCACGTCAAATAAAAGAACAAGGCAGGCACACAATTGAGAATTATAGTGCACACGTGGGAGGGCAGTACCCATAAAGTCCAAAATGCTATTCTATGTCACATTGAAGACACCACCCAGCATCACTTTATTCAGTATGTCTTGCAGCTCAGATATTACGACCCGAGTATGATAATGGCTAGTTCAACGAAGCAAAAAGTCAATAAAAAGGATCATAGCACCAGAGGATACGACTGGCCACTGCCCTCCTAGAACATCAAGAACTTCTTCAAGACCATGAAGGGCCATCGATGATGGAAAAATTTGCTTTGTCCTCAGTTAAATTGTATTGATTAATCTCTCTTTTAGATATTATCATGTATTTCATGAAATGTATCTCTAAATATTAATGACATATACTATGATCTTAACGTGTAAGTGCAATTTTCACATGATTTCTTTTGTATCTAACAATAAATTAATTATAAATGGATATGATTAAGGTGTAACCCAAATAACAAGTATTGATGATTAACCCTTGCAGCCAGGAACACCGGCTCAGGTTCCCAAGGCCAGGGCCGACATCACCAGTGGGTATCCAGAAACCTATTTGGACGTGATCAAGATGACAACAACGAAGAAATGACGGTGGAATCAGTCAACGCAAGGCTCGTCCAGATGAGGAATCAGATGCATCAACTGATCCACTGGGCCACCCCATTGATGAATGCCCACACCTCCACCTCCACCACTACCTCAGCAAGGCATCGAGGAAGGTCCACAAAATGGAGGGGCAAGACAATCGTGGAAATGTCGAGATGTGAAGAGGAAAAGGAGAAACAGTATGACTCCAACACCACCTAGCTCCAAATCATCGACACTTCGACGGCCAAAGACGCTTCTAGCTCGAAAAGTGAGTCCGATACTTCACGTAAGAGCCAGGGGCAAAAATGCAGATGACTATCAAAAAGAAAGTTGGCAAAGCTATGAGCAATGTGTGGAAAACTAGGAAGTTGGGTCAGTTCCGTAAGGACAGGTCAAGTATGGAGGCGTAAGCCCTTTGACGAGATGGAGGAGTTTGGCAACTCTTATGGCATGAAGGACAAGGATATAGGGAAGGTTGCTACAACAAACTTGATAGGAGCAACTAGAATCGGTGGAAAGGCTACGCAAAGTCCAACAAGCTCAAAAGGAACAAGCAGATTCAAGACCTTCAACAAGGCCTTTCGCAGACATTATGTGCCTAGATCACATACTAGCGGTGCATCCAAAGAATTCTATAGATTGAACTGTGGTACCTTGCCAAGAGTAAAGTACACAGAGGAATTCATGCGACTCGGGCTCCATGTCCCCTGAGTTTCTAAAGGCAAGCGGTTGAAACTTACATTGAGGGATTGAACAAAGAATATCAAAAAAGGCTAGTCCGAGCAATCAACCCAAAATCGAGAGCGGCTTCAGGATAAAGCCATAAGTTTGAAGAAGCTCCAAAGAACGCCGGGGGAGAAACAAATGGGCCTTCAAAGAAAAGTCATCGTGGCGTACCAAGGGCAAGCGCAGTAAGCAATCAGCAGCTTACGCCATCGAGGCCAGCAGCAAGGAAGAGCTCGGGTAAGAACTTTGAGGATCGTGAAGCCGCAGAATGCATCGGGGGTAGTGCCCTAAATCGCCTTTTTAGACAACCGACGAAGGAGAAGAGACAGAGTGTATCGAGAAGAAGCTATGTTTCGTGTGCTTCCAAACCGGGCACCGAACACATCAATGCCCATTCGCCATGCAGTAACTTTGGCGAGAGCTTGGGGATTGGGATTCACCAACGTAGCAGATGAAGACGACGACCAAAGATGAGGCCCGTGGACTTCATAGGCGGTGGAGTGCCATATCTCAGGCAAATATTGAGTCAGGTGATATTGAAAATCAGTCGACAGTCATTGCGGCTGATGGAATCATAGATAGCAACCCATATGTAGTCCTCATAGACACAGGTAGCTCTCACAACTTTGCCTCTCCTAGGCTAGCTGCTCTAATGAAGAACAAGGTATTGAAGTCTAAGCCAAGGCCAGTTGCTATGGCAAACGGCGCCATTCGGCACACTAAGGGGAGGAGGATCACATTCGACATAGACCTTAGTGGAAGTAAGTGGCCGATGGGGGCAGAGGTCATGGAAATTGGGAGGTATGACCTCATAGTGGGCATGGAATTCCTAAAGCCAGCGAAAGCCATGATCGACTGCGACCGCAATGAGATCTCTATGACAGCACCGGACGGCACCAAATTCATAGTGAAAGGTAAGAAGGCAGCTTCTCCCATGCAGTGTATTTCTTTGAAGAAGCTAAGGAAGAGTATAGAAAGAAATAAGGTGGACTATATTTTGAGGTTAGAGGCAATTGAGCCAAGTAAGCAGAATGGAAGTGATCAAAAGGGGAATCAGTTGCCAAAGCCAGTAGCAAGGCTCATTTCACAATTTAAGGATGTATTCCCGGATGAAATTCGGCAACTACCACCTTATAAGGGTGTAGAATGTGAGATCACATTAGCTCCAGATGCTAAGCCTACCAAAGAAGGCACCATACGTGATGAGCACCCCGGAGTTGATAGAGCTCAAGAAGCAGCTCCAGGAATTGTTTGAGCTTGGATTTATTAGAGCAAGCGTGTCTCCTTTTGGAGCACCTATACTCTTCGTGAAGAAGAAAGATGGCAGCCTAAGAATGTGCATAGACTATCGCCAGCTCAACAAGCAAACGATTAAGAATAAGTATGCATTGCCAAGGGCAGATGATTTAATGGACCAGCTCCAAGGAGCAAAGGTATTCTCCAAGATTGACTTAAGGTCAGGGTACCACCAGATAGGAATAAAAGAAGAGGATATCCATAAGACCGCCTTTAGAACGCTTTTGGTACGGTCACTTTGAGTTTACAAAAGAATGCCCTTTGGGTTGTCGAATGCTCCAAAGAATTCATGCGCCTCATGAACGACATCTTCAGAGAGTTCTTGGATGAGTTTGTCATTGTTTTCTTCGACGACATTCTAGTCTACAGCAAGTCCCTTGAAGATCATTGTCAGCATTTGAGGAAAGTGTTGGAGAAATTGAGACGTCATCGGTTATATGGGAAGCTCTCCAAGTGTCACTTTGCAACAGGTCGAGTGGAATACTTGGGGCATGTGGTAACAAATGAGGGAATTTCTCTGCACCCATCTAAGATTGAGGCAATAGTTGATTGGCCAGCTCAAGAAATGTGGCGTAAGTAAGAAGCTTTCTCGGGTTGGCGGGATATTACGTAAAGTTCAGAAGGACTTTGCTAAGTGGGCATCCCCTTTGTCGGACCGCACTAAGGCCAAGAAGATTAAGGATTGGACTAATCATTGGTTAGAAAAAGTCCAAGCTTCCTTTGAGAAGCTCAAGGAGACCTTAACAACAGCTCCGATTAGTTGTTCTCCGGATCCGAGTAAAGATAAGCTGGTAGCAAATGCAGATACAAGTAAGTTAGCAACAGAGGGCGGTCTTGATGCAAGAAGGAAGAGTAGTAAGCCTCGACTCCAAGAAGATGAATCGACCCCAAGCAACGCTACCAACGCATGATCGGAGCCTAGCCATTGTCGAGGCATTAAGGATATGGAGGCATTATTTGCTGGGAAGGAAGTTTCAGTTAGATACTAATCACCAGAGCGCTCAGTATCTTTTCACCCAACCACTCCTCAACCTTAGGCAAAGAAGGTGGATGGAATTCCTTGAGGAGTATGATTTTGATATAGTGTATAAGCCCGGCAAGCTTAATGTTGTGGCAGATGCTCTCTCTAGGAGACCATTTGGGACAAGAACGCATTGTAATCACGATTTCCACTCTTCGAAAGACTTTGGTAAGAAGATTGAGGAGACCCTGCAATCAGATGGAGATTTCAAGGAGGTTTGGGAAAGTCTCTCCATGGAGGCTAGAACAGATAAGGAACGAGAAGCCTTCAAGCATTATAAGAAGGAAGGCAACTTGTTGTACCATAAGGACAAGTTGTGTGTGCTCGAATCGTCAGGTATAAGGAAGTTAATTCTTCACGACACACACAACAGCCCAACAGCAGGACATGCAGGGTTTATGAAGACCTACTTCAAGATTCGGAGTAGCTACTTCTGGCCGGGAATGAAGAAGCAGATAGCTAAGTATATTCAGGAATGTCACCAAAATCACAGAGGCAAGCGAACAACTTTGAATTCGGGTGCCTTAGAGCCATTAAAAGCAAATGCTAAGTGGGAGGTCATAAGTATAGATTTTCTTACGGACTTCCCAAAACTCTTCGAGGCAAGGATGCATTAATGGTTGTCGAGACAAATTATCTAAGATAGGCGCATTTTGTGCCTTGTAGAACTACGGACATAGCATTAGATACTGCCAAATTATTTGTGAAGGAGATTTTTAGGCTCCATGGCATGCCTTGGGAGTGCCTTTTTGGCGGGACCTCTTTAGCACCATTCGGATGAAGCTCTCCATGAGCCTGACTTATCATCCATGACCGGATGGTCGACCGGGCCGCCACAATCGAATCCACGAAGACATGCTTAGAAGCTTAGGTGTGGAATAAGCGGTCCAAGTGGGACGAGTACATCCACTTGGTGGGAATTCCTACAATAGTGCCAAGCGGGAGTCATCTCGGATGTCTCCTTTCATGGTAAATTCACGGTACCGATGCCTAACCACGGATACTTGGCACAATCACGTGTCAAAGGTTGAAGTATCCCAGCGGATGCTTGGAGATATCACGGCCGGTGGAAGAAATGGGGGTACCTCCTAGCGTGAAGAAGTCGTGAGGAAGAGTGTGGCCAGGCGAGCCTGAGGACCGTAAGAGAGTTCAAGGTGGCGATAGCGTGTGGTTGAAGATCAAGGTCAAGCAAGCTAAGCCGGTTGGGAGTTGCAAGAAGCTTGCCCCTAGGTGGGCTGGTCCGTTCAAGATTTTAGAGAGAGTTGGCTCCCAAGCCTACAAGTTGGATCTTCCGGCCCATCTCAAGGTCCACAAGGTTTTCCACGTAAGTTTATTAAAAAGGCACAACCCTAACCCTGAGGAGGTCTTGGATACTCCAACTTTGTTGGAAATGACGGAAGAGCCTGAACTACTTCTTGATAAGTCATTCAAGAAGACTAGGAGGTCTCAGTTCCTCCAGTATTTGGTCAAGTGGAAGCACTTGCCCGTGGAAGACGCAACTTGGGTATTGAAGCAGGATTTGGAGAAGCAATACCCAGAATTTATGAAGGAGTTTGATGGGCGAGTCGTCTCCGACTTGGTCGACCCCGACTTGCCAGGAGATTAGCTTAGTATGTTTTCTAGTTAGCCTTAAGTTCTGGCTCATGTCTTCTAGTTGGTAGAACACATGTGCCAGAATCTTGGATCGTGTGGGCGATGATGGGATACGCCTTTAAGGCATTCTCTAGGCCAACATGCACCAAGAGGTGCGCATGACCAATAGGATCATGCGAGAGAGAGAGGAAAGGCATGGTGCGCGATGGTGGGACATCAGTCGGATGCTCCCTATGCCACGATGTGGGGTTCGCACACCTGGCCATAGGGGGGTCATGGTGAAGGTCAAAGTGATCATGCGCGATGATGGGATCGTGAGACGTTCCCTAGATTAAAACCCTTGGGGCATGATGCACTAGGGGTACTCGGCACCGGGTAACCGAGTACAAGGTAGCACTTGATCATGGGCGATGATGGGATCATCTTAAATGGTCCTTAAGCTCAAATCCGAAAGGGCCATGATCGAGTGCAAGGTATTGGTAAGGGGGCTGGTCCCCTAAAACCACAAACTTATTAATTAAACTAACGTAATGTGCTCCTTGTGCAGGCAAGTGAGAAGCGAGCATCGAGGTGGGGCGCATTACGAGAAGATGGGGGAGCCATAATTTAGATTATGGACCCTAATAACTCTTATAATAATGTTTTGAATTATTATAAAAAGGAACCCTGTTAAGGCTATATAATTTTGTATAGGTACAAATATAGCCTAAATTTTGACAATTAACTCTTTAATAGGAAGTTGATCGTTTAAATTAAACTTAAGTGTATGTTCTTATGATTGTTTTGCAGGATAGAGTAGGCTCGTCACCTTAGCGCAATGCTGAGGACAACATTGTCCTAAGGGGGGGAGAATGTGATGTTCCAGGGGAATATACGCTATAAATACGTATATTCCTGGACCCGTCACCATACAAGTCTATCTATGTAGCCTTGTATGCCTTAGAAAGTGGCAAGGGGTGCACATCTAAGTTAATTGCCTAACTTAGATAACCTTAGGATAAGGCCCATTTCCACATGGCCTTATCCTATTGGGCAACCGCCACACGGCCTCATCCTAATGGTGCCACATGGCATCCCATGTGGACCCACACCTATATTGGCTCTAACCCTAACCCTAGACCCTTTTCCCTGATCTAGCACCTGAACTCTCATCCACGTGCCCGAAATCCCGTTTCGAGCATCGCTCGTCATAGCCTAGCCTGGAGCAGCAGCCCCTGGAAGGTGTATATGTAGTTGCGGCCTGTGCATAGGAGCCCACCGGGCTATGGAAGCTATGATGTGACTCAGCACTACAAAATGGGGCTAGAGGCAAGATGGAGGGAGGATCCTTGCCGAGTGGGGGCTACGGGGGATCCCATAGTGGGCTAGGCTTATGGCGGTCACTTCGTGTGGGCCGAGCATGGGTCCGACACCTCCTGGGGCGATGGTGTCGCCCTGCCTCTCAAGAGTTGCAAGTGTCAGCTTGGCTCTTGTTTTGGGGGGTTCAGTCGGGTACGAATCGTGTGTCGCCACGATTCTCTAGCCGCCCGTGGAGCCTCTAGACCCCGGGAAGGGGAAATGCAACCATTCCTACCTCAACGGACTCATCTGGAATGCTAATTCCAGATGAACTACTATGACCACTACTCCACATACCTGCTCCTGAAGCACTTCCTCCAAACCCGGGCGTCTCCATGGCCTTCGAATCGCGTGAAGCTACTCACCCTCCAAGAACGGATCTACCCTCAGGGGGCTGCTGCACCAATCTATGCCACAGCAAACGATACTCGAAACGAGGTTTTGAGTGCGTAGATGAGTCTCTGGGTGCTGGGGCTGGAAAGAGGCCTAGGGTTAGGGTTCATGCTAATATAGGTTAGGGTCCACATAGGATGCCACGTGGCACCACTAGGATGAGGCCGTGTGGCGGTTGCCCAATATGATAAGGGCATGTGGAAATGGGCCTTATCCTAAGGTTATCTAAGTTAAACAATTAACTTAGATGTGCACCCCTTGCCACTTTCTAAGGCGTACAAGGCTACATAGGTAGACTTGTATGGTGACGGGTCCAGGAATATACGTATTTATAGCGTATATTCCCCTGGAACATCACATTCTCCCCCCTTAGGACAATGCTGTCCTCAGCATTGCGCTAAGGTGACGAACCTACTCTATCCTGCAAAACAATCATAAGAACATACATTTAAATTTAATTTAAACGATCAACTTCCTATTAAAGAGTTAAATATCAAAATTTAGGCTATATTTGTACTTATACAAAATTATATAGCCTTAACAAGGTTCCTTATTCAAAACATTACTATAAGAGTTATTAGGGTTCATAATCTAAGTTATGGTTCCCCCATCGTAATGCGCCCCACCTCGATGCTCGCTTCTCACTTGCCTGCACAAGGAGCACATTACGTTAGTTTAATTAATAAATTTGTGGTTTTAGGGGACCACCCCCCTTACCCTACCTTGCACTCGATCATGGCCCTTTCGGATTTGAGCTTAAGAACCATTTAAGATGATCCCATCATTGCCCATGATCAAGTGCTACCTTGTACTCGGCTACCCGGTTCCGAGTACCCCTAGTGCATCATGCCCCAAGGGTTTTAAGCTAGGGAACGTCTCACGATCATATCATCGCGCATTATCACTTTGACCTTCACCATGACCCTCCTACGGCCCGGTGTGCGTACCCCGCATCGTGGCATAGAGAGCATCCGACTGATATCCCATCATCGCGCACCATGCCTCACTTCCTCTCTCGCATGACCCTAATAGTCATGCGCACCCCTTGGTGCATGTTGGTCTAGAGAATGCCCTAAAGGCGTATCCCATCATCGCCCACATGATCCAAGATTCTGGCACATGCACCCTACTAACTAGAATGCATGGGCCAGGGCTTAAGGCTAACTAACAAACATATTAGCTAACCTCCTGGCAAGTCGGGGTCGACCAAGTCGGAGACGACTCGTCCATAAAACTCCTTCATAAACTCTGGGTATTGCTTCTCTAAATCCTGCTTCAATATCCATGTCGCGTCTTCCACGGGGAACTGCTTCCACTTGACCAAATACTGGAGGAACTGAGACCTCCTAGTCTTCTTGAATGACTTATCAAGAAGTAGTTCAGGCACAATTTCCACTTGCTCCTCCGTCGTCATCAACAAAGTTGGAGTATCCAAGACCTCCTCAGGGTTAGGATCGTGCCTTTTTAATAAACTTACGTGGAAGACCTTGTGAACTTTAAGATGGGCCGGAAGATCCAACTTGTAGGCTTGGGAGCCCACTCTCTCTAAAATCTTGAACGGACCAGCCCACCTAGGGGCAAGCTTCTTGCAACTCCCAATCCGAAGCTTAGCTTGCTTAACCTTGATCTTCAACCACACGCTATCGCCTACCTTGAACTCTCTTAAGGTCCTGTGCCTGTCGGCCACACTCTTCTGCCGACTTCTTGCTGCTAATAGGTAACCCCTTACCTCTTCCACCAGCTGCTGCATATCTCCTAACATCTGCTGGGATACTTCGACCTTCGACACAGGATTGTGCCAAGTATCCGGGGTTAGGCACTGGTACCCGTAATTTACCATGAAAGGAGACATCTGGGATGACTCCTGCTTGGCACTATTGTAGGCGAATTCCACCAAGTGGATGTACTCATCCCACTTGGACTGCTTATTCCACACATAGCTTCGAAGCATGTCTTCAATAATTCGATTCGTCCTCTCCGTCTGACCATCTGTTTGGGGGTGATATGCCGTGCTCATGGAGAGCTTCGTCTGAATGGTGCTAAAGAGGTCCTGCCAAAAAGCACTCATAAACTTAGAATCTCTGTCAGATATTATCTCCCAAGATATGCCATGGAGTCTAAAAATCTCCTTTACAAATAACTTGGCAGTATCTAAAGCGGTGTCCGTAGTTTTGCAAGGCACAAAATGTGCCATCTTAGATAATTTATCTACGACAACCATTAATGCATCCTTGCCTCAAAGAGTTCTAGGAAGTCCTGTAATAAAATCCATACTTATGACCTCCCACTTAGCATTTGGCACCCCCAATGGCTCTAGGGCACCTGGAATTCGAAGCTGCTCTGCTTTGGTTTGCTGACACAACTGGCATTCCCGAATATATCTCGCTATCTGCCTCTTCATTCCTGGCCAGAAATAACTACTTCGAATCTTGAAATAGGTCTTCATGAAGCCCGCATGCCCTGCTATTGGGCTGTTGTGTGTGTCATGAAGAATTAGCTTCTTTACCCCTGATGATTTGGGCACACACAACTTATGTTTATGATATAACAGGTTGCCTTCCTTCTTATAATGCTTGAAGGCTTCCCGTTCCTTATCTGTTCTAGCTTCCCTTGAGAGGCTTTCCCATACCTCCTTGAATTCTTCATCCGATGGCAAGGTCTCCTCAATCTTCTTGCCAAACTCACTCGAAAGAGTGGAAATCGCATTACAATGCATCCTTGTCTCAAATGATCTCCTAGAGAGAGCATCTGCCACAACATTAAGCTTGACGGGCTTATACACTATATCAAAATCATACTCCTCAAGGAATTCCATCCACCTCCTTTGCCTTAGGTTGAGGAGTGGCTGGGTGAAAAGATACTGAAGGCTCTGGTGATCAGTATCCAACTGAAACTTCCTTCCCAGCAAATAATGCCTCCATATCCTTAATGCCCTGACAATGGCTAGCATCTCCTGATCATGGATTGAGTAGCGTTGCTCGGCGTCGTTCATCTTCTTCGAGTCGTAGGCGACTACCCTTCCTTCTTGCATCAAGACTGCCCCTGTTGCTATCTTGCTTGCATCCGTTGCTACCAACCTGTCTTTACTCGGATCTGGGAGGACAAGCACTGGAGCTGTTGTTAAGGCCTCCTTGAGCTTCTCAAAGGAAGCTTGGAGTTTCTCTAACCAATGGTTAGCCCAATCCTTAATCTTCTTGGCCTTGGTGAGGTCCGACAAAGGGGACGCCCACTTAGCAAAGTCCTTCACGAACTTTCTGTAATATCCCGCCAACCCGAGAAAGCTTCTTACTTCTGCCACATTCCTTGGAGCTGGCCAATCAACTATTGCCTCAATCTTAGATGGATCTGTAGAAATTCCCTCTGATGATACCACATGCCACTCGACCTGTTGCAAAGTGGCACTTGGAGAGCTTCCCATACAACCGATGACGTCTCAACTCCTCCAACACTTTCCTCAAATGCTGACAATGCTCTTCAATGGACTTGCTGTAGACTAGAATGTCATCGAAGAAAACAATAACAAACTCATCCAAGAAGTCCCTGAAGATATCGTTCATGAGGCGCATGAAAGTTGGTGGAGCATTCGACAATCCAAAAGGCATGACTGTGAATTCGAAGTGCCCATACCGCGTTCTGAAGGCGGTCTTATGGATATCTTCCTCCTTTATCCTGATTTGATGGTACCCTGACCTTAAGTCAATCTTGGAAAATACCTTTGCTCCTGACAAGATACCCTGGTTCAATCTGTAGAACTGCTGGATCTGCCTGCTAGTGTGCGATCTTGGCACATAGTGCTTGCGGAAAGCCTTGCTGAAGGTCTTGAATCTGCAATTGTTCCTTTTTAACTTGTTAGATTTCGCATATCCTTTCCACCAAATCCTTGCTGGACCAATGAGGTTAGCTGTAGCAACTTTCCCTATGTCTTTATCTTTCATGCCGTAGGAGTTGCCAAATTCTTCCATTTCGTCAAGCCAAGCTTCAGCCTCCATATCTGACCTATCCTTCCCTGAGAACTGACCCAGCTTCCTAGTCTTCCACACATTACTCATAGCACTGTCAACTTTCTTCTGATACTCATCTGTTTTCCTTACCCTTTTCCTTGCCCTAGATGTGTCAGACTGACTGTCGGAGCTAGAGCTGTCCTCACTGGTAGAGCTATCTGATGAGCTGGAGCTAGATGATGTTGGGCTCTTGGTTCTTCTTTTTTCTTCTCCCGCCCCCGACATTTCCCTCGGTTACCTTCCCTTCTGGCGAGGGGCTTGGTCACCATCTTGCACATAGGGTGGAGGTGGAGGTAAAGGACCATATTCTTGTGCACTCATCAGTGGTGTTGCCCAATGGATCAGTTGTTGCATTTGGTTCCTCATCTGTGTCAACCTTGCGTTGATTGCCTCCGGTAACATGTCTTGCTCAATGTCTTCTTGTTCTCTCCCGAACAAGTTCCTTGGTACTCGATTGTGTTGTCGGCGCTGGTCTTGGGATCCTGCACCTGAGTTCCTTGCTGCAAGGATTGATCATCAACACTTGTTATTTAGATTAGATATTAATCAAGCTTATTTATATTTGAATTACTAGTAATGGTGCCGGCGTTCTTTGGGCATCGCTTAAATCAGAAATGTCTTGCTTTGCAATGGGAAAAGTGTGCAAGAACTTTTTATTATAACAAAAATTTTCAAAAATATCCTTTTATTGTTGACATCTTGAAAATTGCACATTGAAGAGGTAATACATCTTTACTCATAACGTGATGTGTGGTATTTTGTCTTTAGGCAAACCAATGCGCAATTTCTGGCTTT
The DNA here is from genome assembly GCA_021234155.1 of Isoetes taiwanensis. Taxonomy (NCBI): domain Eukaryota; kingdom Viridiplantae; phylum Streptophyta; class Lycopodiopsida; order Isoetales; family Isoetaceae; genus Isoetes; species Isoetes taiwanensis. The sequence continues at coordinate 80,868 of JAJEKV010000595.1, read as the reverse complement.
ACTCATAACAGATCTGGTGTTTTGTCTTTAGGCAAACCAATGTGCAATTTCTGGGACGAAAGCAAAATGGAGGGGCTATAAAGGGATCTTGAATTGTATTTTCTAACAGGCGTCATTGTTGGAGCAGGGGCGAAGGTCGATTGGCAAATGAGTTCTCATTAAAGGTCGTCTATAATAATGGTTTATATTTTTGTTGACATTGTTTCTTTCCACGTTGCATATGACTTATGAATATTTATTGAGGAGGTTGTGAAGTTATCTTGTTCGATTTATCTTGTGAATATTCATTGAGGAGGTTATAAAATTACCTTGTAAATATCTCTTGAGGGTTGGAAAGTTGCATTAAGCAAGTACCAGTTGCCTAAACAAATTAAGTCGTCTTGTGAATATGTGTGGCAGAGGTTGCAAAGTTGAATGAACATGTGAACATGTGTGGAGGTTGTGAAGTTGCATGAACAGGGTATCGATTGCCCTAACAATTTTGTTCATTCAAGATAATCTCCAAATGGATTTACCATAAAAAACATTACAGCACTTTACAATAGGCATTGCAAAATTGCTAAGCTTTTTTCATCACGTAACCACCAGTGCATAGGTCTAGTTTGCATCTCTGGTTAAATTGTTTGAAAACTTTGGTTTACTCCTATATGCTCCCCATGATGAATGGAGTGTATGTCAATCTCAGAATAGAATAGTTAGATCTTACCATGCAAATCAAGTTTTTTTATGGTTAAGAACCGCTTCAAAGAACCGTACCATACATGTAACATACCAATGCATGCATGTGTCGCTAACAACGTTCAGAAAATAACATGCCAGCCTTTCTTTAACTCATCATAATGATGTCGAATACACAAATGTTACATTTTTCCCTACCTCATATGCATGGTACCTCGATTCTCATTTGTGTCTGATCAGAATGCAACTTACAAATTCTCACTTCTCTTTTGCATATAGGATCACCATGTTTTCATGAGGATACTATGCTTTTAGAAATGTGTAGGCTCTTTCCCTATCATCTCATTAAAGAGCCATGAGCACAGTCATATGAGATTTAGATATGCTATGCTTAATCTTGAAAGATGAAAAGGTACTGCAGAGCAGCAAGCGGTTATAATACTTTGTACAATTAATATATGGTGAAGCCTACTTGAGTTAAGCTGCACCAATGCTAACAATATGGATCAACATGAGGATGAGCTTCTTTCATAGCCCTGCAACTTTGCAATTTCTTCACATTGTCTCCCATTTTCCATTTTCCAATAGACCACGATAGAGCATGATTAACATGCGGTTTTAACGTGCTCTTTTTTTAGGATTTTAAACTCTATTCTATCCAATCAATACCTTCTGTGATAGTTCAATAGCTACTGCAAAATGATGCTCATCTGGTGTTGCATTAATAACGCTAGTTCTAGATCTCTCCTCAGATTTATCAAGTCATTGTTGAAGAAAGTCAATAGCTTTACTTGTTTGTCTATCTCGTGGAGAGCTCTCCACTTTCCTCCTTGATATTATTCCATCCAAAACAATCAGTAACATCCACAACGGCATCTGCTGGAACAAAGGAATGTATTGTTGATCCCCTTGGCGGAAAGGAATCCCCAGGAATTTCTGCCAAGTTGCTAGGCTACCAATCTGGTCGTGAGCATATGTATCCGAGAGACTTCTATAAGCAAGAATGTCTGGTTTTTTGCTTTCAATCTTGATCACAGAGATGCATTGACTGCAAAAAACCATTTAATGTCTTAAAGCCATATCACCAAAGCGGATCAAGAACACTCGGGTAGATGCTCAAAAAAAAATAACAAATGGATGCATGGCAATGGAGAAATTAATAAAACCACGGACACTGAGTTTATGGGATTTAATATAAGTCCAAACATCCTTCAAGAGCTGAGGCCTATTGCTTTCACCCCTTCCGACAAAACTTCTCATGGCAGATGATAGTGGATGAGGCTTAGCCTTTATTGCATCTAACAACTAATTTCAGCATTCTCCATTATTTGCTTGGGACTGGCATCACGAACATTCAAGAGCTTTCCTCGTGGGGAAAACGCCATAGTTGTTATGACCAACAACACTTATCCCACTCATCTATTAATATAAACTTCATATTATAAGCTTGAAGGCTTTGTCTATATCTATCTAAATCACATAATCTACATAATTTGCAAGAGCTTTTGCCGAGTCTCCCTCTGTTAATATTAAAGTACACATTTCGAAGTTCTTGCCACCAAAGATCATTTGCATCATCTAATTTAGGAATGCCCGTCACCCTCTGTCTTTTTGCTCCATCATTTTCTTCAGGTCCTTGCTTTGCTTAAAGTCGGCCCATGTAAGAACATTGTCAACTGCTCCACACTTTGCAACTGTGCAAAATAAGAAACGTTCAGACCTCCCATTGAGTAGATGTTATGACTACAAAGGAGATAAGGTAATTAGAAGCATTTAAACCTAATTATGCATGACCTTTTTTCAGAACTCGAGTCGGTTCACACTTTGATCCAAATGCACTCGGACGGGTTGTCAGAGTTTCCTTAGCTTGAGAATCGAAGGCAGGATTGGCAACCAAACAATTGACAAAGATCCACAAATGATTATTTATCTGAAATGCCTTCACTCCGGAGTTTTTGTTCTTTTTGTTTACAATTGTCATGATATGACTTGTAATCCCGATCGATCCACGGCCGCTACATGACAACCACCTCGATTGTGGCAATGTCATTGACAAAGCTTACCCCGAGCAATGAGATTCATTAAAATTGTGCAAACAAGAAGGTGTCCAAGTTTAAATGCAAATAAGCATACCTCACTGAAACTGCCCGGTAAACGCTTAAGCTCACACAAACCTCCCATCTATCATTCACTTTTCCAGTAAATTCTGTAATAGGAGACATGCCTTAGCATAGCAATTTAGAAGTAGCGAATGCAGAAATTTAGGAAAGACACCGACTTTGGAAGAGGCTCTTCTTTGTTCTCGCTGGAGCAAGAGCGATAGAGGCCGCAAATAGTCGCAAAAAAGATTTAATGGCTAGCTTTTTGCCATTCGGGTTCCACTTTTACTTGCCTTACCCGCACATCCACCATATCCGTAACACGCTTAGACATGAACGCTACAAAGATCCTCTAACACGCTTAAATGGATCTCCTTTAACAGAAAATAAAAAGAAATACACAACTCTTTTGGTCACGGACCATTCTACAACATGTACAGAACAGTGTGGAGCATCCACCTCAGTGAGTCGAGGCATTTTAGATCTATGCCCTCCGTGAAGAGAATCCGTGAAGAAAAGGCATTAGGGTTTGAAAGAACGCCAAAAAAAAAGGGCATCTATCTGGACCGTCTAACTTCTAATTTCATCAAATCTGGGCCGTCGAAAGTTTTAGGGTTTTATGCACGACATACACTAAAACTTTATAATAAAGGATTGTTAGGTGCAAAAGGAATCATATGAAAATTCCACTTACAAGTCAAGATCATAGTAAGACATTAATTAATATATAGAAGTACATGATACAGGGATAGGTTCTGTACGTATGAAATTATTTTTTCAGACGTATAAAGTCCAAAAATACGTATTTTTGGGAAAAATACGTATTTTTCATATTTAATACTCGCCGGCCAGAAAAAAAATTAAAAAAAAAAAAAATTTATTTTTTTATTTTTTTTTATTATATTTTCGCGTAAGCGAAACCTCCAGTTTCGCTTACGTGAACGCGAAACTGAAGGTTTCGCTTACGCAAAAATATAAAAAAAATAAATAAAATAAAAATAAAAATAAAAAATTCCGATTTTTTTTTTTTTTTTTTTTGAAATTTCGTAGCGAAACCTTCCTTTCGCATCTTACGCCGAACTTTTTTTTGTAAGTTTAAACCGAAGTTTCGGTTTCACACGCTGAACTTTTTTCGCGTAAGCTTAAATCAAGGTTTTCGGCTTTTACGAAAAAAAATATATAGTTTCGCGTAAGCGAAACTGAACGCGAAATTTTTTTGGACGTATTTTTGACGTATTAAACGTCAAATTTGTGCCGTATCAAACGAAAAATACGCATTATGTATAAAACGTATACAGTATTGAACCTATCCCTGACATGATAATGACTGAAGAGAGTATTTTTCAATACAATTACTTAATTAACAAAACAATTTTTCCTCATCGGTGCCCCCTCATGGACTTGAAGAAGTTCTTGACATTCTTCAATCCTATCCCCTTCCCGACGTTCTGCAGGATTCTTGCCGCTGATCCTCCTTCCAATGCTCTTGCCATCTGTGGTGCCGGAAGTTCTGGTGCAGTTGCTGCCACTACTGACAAGTGTGCATCCCTGAGGTGGCCCCTTGCGAAGTCGAGAGCATGGAGGACTACGGATCTCTTGAAGAGGATAACATGGTCTACCCAATGCTCTATTCTGGCATGTTGCCCAAAGCCTGAGAGTGCTATGAGGAGCGCCACGGACTCTTCTCCCCTTGGGCTGAACTCCTTGTGGAAAACTATCATCTGCCCTTGGCTAAAGAACCGAAAGATAGTACCTGAGTGCTTTACCCTTGCCTGGGCCCGCGGTTCCCGTACCTCTCCTCTGAGCTGCTTCACCAAAAACATCTAATGCGATAAGATCTTCGTGATCTCTCCACATCGTGGTTGCATTCTCCAAGTTGATGCTGCTAGAAGCTTCGCGCATATTCCTGGAGCGCACTGGTCTGCTGGAGCTTGGGCCTCTTCCCGGCTTATACAACCTGCTTTGGATCTCCTGGAATTCCTCTTCTGGAATGACAGGTTGCTGCTGCTGATACATCTGCCTTATCTGTTGGTAAGCTTGAATGTCTGACATAGTTTCCCCGGCGTAGGAATGTCGCTCGGCTACTTCCCTTGGAATTTCTTGGTAATCATAGTCGATGAAGTCACTGCCCTATTCTTGTGCAACTAGGCTTAGGAGCTCATCGTTCTTCTTGACAATGGGGAAGGTTGAGGATGTCGGTGGCGAATATGTACTCCTCGCCGTCGATGATTACTGGAGTCAGGGCCGTGATGCCAACTGGCGGTTCGAAGTCTCGCCTTAGTACTTCCTGTTGCCGGGCCAGACGCCTCTCCATCCTTCTTGCCTCCCTCATTTCCCAACTTGGGTTCTCTTCCTCTTGCTCTTCATAATCCTGCTCAATCTGCAACATAGGTGTTCCTGATGTGGAGCCATAGTATTCGTACTCCCTAGTCTGGATCTCGTGGATGTCTATCTGCGCCCTCCGAGTGTCGAGAGGTGCCAAATCCAAAGGTTGAATTGACGGCTCCCCTTGTTGGTTGACTGCCTTGTACTGCATGAACAAAGCTAAGGCTGCTTGGGCTGAGAGGTATCTATGCCTATGATGCTTACAGGACATGTAATCTGGCATGTTTCTGGTTCTATCCCACAACCTACTCTTGCCCCTAGATCCCCCACCTATGGCTTGGGTAAGAGAGTCTAAGGAAACCCATTTCCCTCCCCTAGGTGGCAAACTAACTTCCCAGGGTAGAATCTGCTGGTCATATTGGCAAATGATGTCGGTGTAATAGGGAGTTCTAGTCAAAGTAGCATGGAGATCAAAGAGATGATCAAAGACATGGAAGGCTTGCTCGGCAGGGAAATCACGGATGTGATTGGCCTCGTTGTACCATCTAACAAAGCTTGATGGCGCCATTGAGCAGAGATAACTATGAAAAATGGCTTGTGAAGATAAGTAGGGAGCTGGAAAATCGCCTGAAGTGCTGAGAGCAGTTTTGATGGGGAGAAAATGACAAATGAGGCCCCCTTTTATAGACTAGGGATGCCTCGGGTTCCGTGCACAAGGGTTCTTGATGGGAAAAACTTTTGTTCCCTGATTATGGATGTCTAAATGAGCTATCATGAAGTGCAAATCTAAGCAAAACAAAGCAAGAAACACTACATGGCAGTTTGTTGGATGAAAATTGGTCAAATTTGGCAAAAATGGGCGAAACCGGGTTGGTCCGCGAAAATCAGCTCTGCGTGCCGAGCGCAGACAGGGTTTGCGTGGTGCAACCCGATTTCGGGTCTTTTTGGGTTCTACTGAAGGTTTCAGGAAAATTAGAGATGCTAATATAACTATTTGAATGATTCTAATCTAACTAGGAACTTTTCTCGAGCAAATTGGACATGTTTTGGGGTCAAAATGGCGAAACCAGGTTGCTCCGCGAAAATGAGCTCTGCGTGGCGAGCGCAGACAGGGTTTGCGCGGTGCAACCCGATTTCAGATTTTTGCTCAGAATTTTAATTAATTTAATTAGGGTATTTTACTAATTTAATGTATTTGAACATTTCAATTATGATGGCCAAAACAAAACTAGAATTTGAACTACTTAAGCACATCTTCATGCAAAAATCAAAGTTAATTTACAAACAAAATTTTGTATTTATATTTATAGGAGAAAATTTATCAATTACATTAATTTATACAAAATTTGTATCCTCAAGGGTATTCCTTGCGGATACAGCGCGCCAAGTGAAGGTCCTTACCCTCTTCGCGTGGATCGCGCAGAGGTTTCCTTCCTCGAACAATTGGGTGAGCTCGGCCTCTGCAGCTACCTGCAACACCCTTGTCGTGAGCGACGTCACCCTGTAATCAGTGACGAAGTCCTGCATCACCTCTCGCATAAGCCGCTCGAAAGGTGCTTTTCTAATCAGGAGATTAGTGCACTGTTGAAAGTGCCTAATCTCCCGAAAAACTCGGGCGTGCCTAGAATTTGGTCCGTGATGGACCTTCTTGGGCTTCTCTGGCCGTGGAGGCGGCGGCTTGGGCTGGTTCTCACCGGGTCGGCCGCCCTCCACGTATCGCCGACGTTTTCACGACAAGCAAGACCGGTCATTATACCTCGTCCGGCCAGCGGAGGTATTCTGAAATGCAGCTTTGAAGCGGCGTCTGAAGAGGCTCCTCCCGCAAAGGACGATGGCCAGCCCATACGCTTCTTGACCACCTTGGGTGGCTTGGGCCACTTCGGGTAAGGTGGTCTTGCGTCGGGGTTCGAAGATTCCCCGACGACTTCGTTGTCTTCTTCCTCCGCTTCTTCCTCGTCGTCTCCTCCTTCTTCCACCTCCTCTTCTTCATGCTGGGGAGGCTCCTCAATTACGACGGTCCGGCGAGGTCCATCGTTTCTTCTTTTGGTTCGCCTCTCCTTCTCCCTCAGCTCCCGCTCTCGCTCCCTCTTCTTTCTTGCAGTCTCCTCTTCCGGCCACTCCGCAACCTTGTTCTTGCCCTTATTCTTTCGTGCCGAAGGGCCCGCCTCCTGAGTCTGGTGCTGGGGCTGTTCTTGGTCCCTCTCCTACTCCCCTCCTGCTGCTCCACCTCCATGTCAGTGGCGGCTCCAAAATGGCGGGATTCGTCGGTTCGTTGGGTGCCCGCCGACAAAGAGCTGCTGCTGCTGCTAGGCGCCTCCTCCTCCTCGGAGACGTGGAAGGTGTCATCGCTGGAGGAGAACACCCCTTCACCTGGCTTGGGTCAAAGGTGTGGCGGGATCTGCACACTGCTGCCTGCGCCATCGGGATCGTAGATCTCTCGCCGAACTTCCTAGCTGTTTGTTTGGTGCGAGCCATACTTAACGGTGTAGAAAATGGATGACGTAAGGCTGAGCAAGAGAGATATGGTGGAGGAAAAGGTTGGAGGGAAAATGAGGTGGCAGGGATATTTAAAAAGGAGGGTACCATTAATAGGCCTACTTATTAGCCCTCCAACAGGAGAGCTCCTACCCGTGGCTCCGACACATAGGGAAGTCGACTGACTGGATAGGCCTCAAGATAGAGCAGACCGAGTCATAACAATGGTGGGGCTGGCATAAGACAATGGCTAGGGTTGACCACTCCATCCGCCCCTCCTGTGCATACTTTGCAGATGGGCTAGATTAGACTCTGACATGACTCTAACCTTCCGGATATGCAATCCCATGGCATCACCCATCGGGACTACTCCAGGTTGCATCTCCCCGGTCCGGCCGAGGTAGGAAGGGTTCCTCCCCTTCCCGGGTCTAGAGGCTCCACGGGCTAGAGAATCATGGCGACACACGATTCGCACCCGACTGAACCCCCAAAACAAGAGCCAAGCCGACACTTGCAACTCTTGAGAGGCAGGCGACACCATCGCCCTGTGAGGTGTCGGACCCATGCTCGCCCACACGCAAGTGACCGACCATAAGCCTAGCCCACTATGGGATCCCCCAGAGCCCCCACTCGGCAGGATCCTCCCTCCATCTTGCCTCTAGCCCCGTTGTGTAGTCTTTGAGTCACATCATAGCTTCCATAGCCCTGGGTTCCTATGCACAGCCGCATCTAATAGGAACTAAGGGATCTAATCTAGGAGCATACATATGGCTCTAGGTCTCTACCCCCCTTCCCAATACAAGAGGAGCAAACATGATCAACCATCATCACATAATCATCACATCATGAGAATAATCATAAGAACATCTTAACCTAATCATACAAATCTAACTTACAGTTAGGGTTCCTTGATTAGGGTTCAAGATGATGTATGAGGGTCCTAGGATGGCTCTACTCTAGATACAAGATACTAACTCATCTGGAATGCTAATTACAGATGAACTACTATGACCACTACTCCACATACCTGCTCCTGAAGCACTCCCTCCAAACCCGGGCGTCTCCATGGCCTTCGAATCACGTGAAGCTACTCTCCCTCCAAGAACGGATCTACCCTCAGGGGGCTGCTGCACCAATCTATGCCACAGCAAACGATACTCGAAACGAGGTTTCGAGTGCGTAGATGAGTCTCTGGGTGCTGGGGCTGGAAAGAGGCCTAGGGTTAGGGTTCATGCTAATATAGGTTAGGGTCCACATAGGATGCCACGTGGCACCACTAGGATGAGGCCGTGTGGCGGTTGCCCAATAGGATAAGGCCATGTGGAAATGGGCCTTATCCTAAGGTTATCTAAGTTAAACAATTAACTTAGATATGCACCCCTTGCCACTTTCTAAGGCGTACAAAGCTACATAGGTAGACTTGTATGGTGACGGGTCCAGGAATATACGTATTTATAGCATATATTCCCCTGGAACGTCACATCGGAAGGCAGAGATGCTCGAACAGACTCCAACAAGGCCGTATCATGAGGCCTCTCGAACAAAGTGAGGGCCATAAGCTGAAACCGATCAGGCCCTAGAATAACGTGTGATTGCTGGTCAAATGCAGGATCACCTAGCTTGAGCTCAAGATAGGAGCATCGAGACAAGGCATTAGGCTTCCCTTGGAGGGTTCCAGGACGGTACTTGATCACGAAATCAATCCGAGATAATACTTGAGTATGCTACCGGGCCTGATGACGGTTGAGCACTCGCGCAGACTGAAAATACTCTAGATTTTGATGATCTGTGTAGACTGTGACCTTATAAGGAGATCCTTCCAGGAAACTTTTCCACTCCTCGAAAGAATCCACTATCGCCAACAACTCCTTGTCATAATTGGGATAATTGATTTCAGCAACCTGAAACTTTCATGAGTGATAGGCGATTGGATGCAATTCATGGTCATCCTCCTCCTGTGACAGGATCCCACCAAGCGCAAAATCAGAAGCATCTGCTTCGACAACATATGGGTGCAAAAGATCTGCATGAGCAAGAACTGGCGCCATGGTGAAAGCATGCTTCAGGGTAATGAAAGCAGATTCCACTTCCACAGTCCATTCAAATGGCACGTCCTTAACCGTGGGGCGTGTCAAAGGAAGGGCAATCTTTGAATAATCCCGAATGAAACGCCGATAGAAATTGGCAAACCCAAGAAAACACTGAACATCTCGAACGGATGAAGGTGTTTGCCATTCCAGAACAGTGCTGACCTTTTTGGGGTCCATAGAGACTCCATGTGGAGTGATGCGATAGCCAAGAACTCCACATTATCCTGCTCGAACTGACACTTCCTCAAGTTTGGCATATAACCCATGCTCACGAAGCTTCTGAAGGACCTATCGAACATGCCTCTCATGTTCTTCGAGAGTCTTAGAATAAATAAGAATATCATCCAAATAGATGATAACAAAAGTGTCTAAGGACTCTCGAGAAATATCATTGGCCATATGCTGGAATATTGCTCGAGCATTGGCAAGTCCAAGCGGCATAACTGTGTACTCAAAATGGCCATACCGAGTACAAAAAGTTGTTTTTCACTCATCACCCTCCCGGATCCGAATAAGATTGTAGGCACCCTGAAGATCAATCTTCGTAAAATAATGTGCACCTTGGAGTCGTTCCAACAACTCTAGGATCAGAGGAAGCGGATATCGATTCGGCACTGTGATTTTATAATATTGAGGCCACGATAATCAACGACCAAATGCAGCGAATCATCCATCTTTTTGACGAAGAAGATAGGCACTCCACCAGGGGACTGAGAGCCAGTGGCTAGATGCTCTTCAATATAATCCCTCAAGGTAATAGCTTGATTAAAAGCACCAATAAGACTCTCATTACCATTCTGAAGAAAATTTGTGATGCTTCTCGCACGGATTGGCAGGACAAGCTACCTACTGTTCTCTGGACTTACAACATGAGTTTTAAAATTGCTACTGGCCACACTCCTTTCAAGTTGGTTTATGGCCAAGAGGCTCTCACGCCTTTTGAATATGTTCTTCCAGCTCTCCGCTTTCAGTTGGCCACAGTGCAAATCCACCTGCAGCACTCCAAGAACGCATTTATCAACTAGAACAGTTAGATGAACTTCGCAGAGATGCCTATCTTCGTGTCCTCACTAGTCAACAGTTGAGAAAATCATGGCATGACAAACATCTCAAAGCAAAGACATTCAAGGAGGGAGATTTGGTTCCACTCTATGATTCTCGATACAAAAATTTTCCGGGCAAATTAAAGTTTCGATGGCTTGGTCCTTATAAGATTCTTCAAGTGGTGCAACCTAGTGTTTTCAAACTTGCTGAATTAGATGGCACTCCATTACCTACTCTAGTTAATGGATTTTGCCTCAAACTTTTCTACACAGAAGCAACAACAGATCATTCAAATACTGAGACACATGAGTAAGGAGGAAGCTATTTAATTATATATATCGTGCAAAAATTGGGCATTGCCCATATACATTCGCTATGGACTGAGCTTTATATACAAAATCTTACATTAAAAACGACTCTCTACTCCGGATTTGAAGCAGAGGTCACACGGAGGATGTGGTAGAGGCAGTGCTTTGGGTCCCAGCGCATCACAACCTCGCGGGGGTTGGTCAGGGGATCCGGGTGTTCAGCCGATCCAGATAGCCAGCCATCCATCACTATGCCGCAATTCCGCAGCTTCCAGAGGTCCAGTGAATTCATCTTGCAGGTTATCCATTCGTTGCAGTTACGAAAAGGACAAAATGCACAGTGAAAATGCAGAATTTCAAGTGAAAACTCTGCTGAAGAGAACAACGCATAGTAAAATTTTAAACATCTGTGACCTGATTTTTGTTCAAGATTGTTTAAAAGAATCAGTGCCACTTGTCAAGCTATGACAAGCGAATGCGAAGAATCGCTTTTCATCCTGTTTTTACGTGTTTAGATTGATTTTGCATTTGCTTAAGCGAGTCCGGCTTATTCGCATAAACAAAAGCTTGTAATTGCAAATCTACTTCCATTTACACTCGGGAATCTTCTTTCCCACCCTCAACACATTGCATTATAATTTATCTGCAACGATCACAAATTGACTGTGACGTTCCACGTATTTATACGGTATATGTATAAATATACTGACACGTCACATAGTAGGCATACGCCACTATGGGGTATGTTAACCTAGGGGGTTGGCCTTAAATTAATAAAACCTAATTAAGGGTATTTTTGTCTTAATTAACCTAATTAGTTTAATTCATGCCACCTGGCCCAAATCGATTGGGCAAGGCAGGGTTTCCAATTGGGACATCCCAAATTAGGGCTTTTGGGCTCCAATTCAAATTAGGAGCAGTTGGAGATGGAGGAGGAGAAGCAGCAGCCAGGCACCCTTCAGCTAGTCGAGATGGAGCAGCCCAAGACCGATTTGACGGTTAGTCAGTAGGTTACTTTGTTGATCTATAGCATAGCGCCTCTCTGTGGTGTGTTCTCTCTCTGTTTTTCTTTGTGGTTTACCTGTTAGGCTAACCCTTGATTGATATGGTGAGTATTCTTATCTCTAGTCTCTGTATGTACTTTGGTTGATGGGTTAGCAGTTCTTTGCTTAGTTAGCACTCCGGAGATGGGGGATTACAGGGGGTAGAGACCTCTGAGCCCATATATTGTAGTATGCTCCTAGATAGAGCCCTGTATTATTTTCATTAGTTGCGGCCTGTGCACAAGATCCCACCGAGCTGTGGAATCTATGGCCTCATTAAAGCACCAAATAAGGAGCCGTAGTGATGAAGTGTGGAGTGGGGTCTCGCCTGAGCATAAAAGGCTACGGGGACTCCTTCAGTGAGCTAGGCCTAATAGTCGATCACGTAGAGTGCCGGGTATGGGTCTGACACTCTCTGGGTACAGAGGTGTGACCCATATGGGGCATCTTGTACTTTGATGATAAAGTTAGCTTATGGATCTCCTCCTCTAGCTCACCCATGGATTCACTGCGACTCTGGGAGGAGACGCCTCTCTGACCTGCCTCATCGGACCGGGGAGATGTAACCCGGAGTAGTCCTGAAGGGTAATTCCTTGGGATTGCGTCTCCGGAAGGCTATAGTGACGCCACGCCATAGCTTGATTCAGCTCATCTGCAAATTGTGCACAGGAGGGGCGGATAGAGTGGACTACCCTAGCCACTGTTCTATGCCAGCCAACGCCAGGTTATACCTCTGTCTACTGATCTCTTGAGACCGAGCCGTCAGTCCATCCTCACAGGAGTCTGAGCTGGGGTAGAACCTGGGGTTTGGGGCATTTTCCTTAGGATTAGATGCATCTTCTTTGCCGTTAGTACTTGGATGGATGTGCCACCCTTCGTAGTGGTTATTTATATATGATTTATGTTGTATGCTAACATGTATTCACGCTTCCGCGACTTAGGAGTCCCATTGAAGGCGTGGGCCGAATGATACCTTTGTGTCCTTCACCCGGGCATCTTTCTATGGATGGTCTGAGTTAGACGGAGGGCCCTGCTCATGGTGAGCTGATTGCCATGGGAGGGGGAGACCCTGTATGTATACGTCCGGAGCGCCGTATATATTCAGGGCGCGTCACAGTGGTATCAGAGCATGATCTTGGTAGACCAAATCATTGCACTGGCCATGTACTAACATAGCTCTAGAGTACTTTTAGACCTCTTTGGTAGTATGGTTGATGTGTTTGTTAGCAAGTTAGGTTTGTGGGTGTGTAAGTTTTGTTAGTTTTTAAAGTATGTGTATATTTGTCTTGGTTGTACTTCATGGGGTGTGGATCGGGCGTGCAAGAGCACAGTGCCATCGACTCCGTGACCTCAAGAATGACCTACGGGCGACCTGGGACGGCAATCGAGCAAGTGTGGATCCCACAAAATTGGCCGAAACCCTAAACCTGCTCACAGGGTATACCCTCAGGTCGCTGGCAGTCGTAGTGAGCGCTGGGTAGGGGCAGCGCACAGGTTTACGCGCCCGCCTTTAAAAAAAAAGGGCAAACCCTAAACCTGCGGGCTGGGTACACCCGTAGGTTGCCGGCGTCCATAGGAGACGCCGGGTAGGGGCGTGCAGTTTTACGCGTGCCTACTTACTTTTAAAAAAAAAAAAAAAATCCCGCCATTTTTTACATTCGCTCGTGACCTCCCACCTCCAACCCAACACCCCTTCCATCTTGCCAACACTCTTTATGTAGGATGTATGTTCTATCTCTTATCTATCTTTATTATAATGTTTTAGGGTGTGTCTTGAACCACGCCCTAATTTCGACGGTCGAGATTTCGCTATGTTGCAGTGCAGTCGTCCTGGCCTTCAGGCTACATTTGCAAGCCACATTTGCCGCTTCTCTGCGATGCCTTCTTCTTCTTGAAGTGCATGCATGCTTTGCCGTTTAAGAATGGTGGGAGCTATCGGCTTCTTACAGATCCGGACCTATAATCTGCATCAATTTCTATTTTCGCTTTTCCGTTTTTGATGGATCAAAATTTTGATTGATCGGATCTTTCTTTAGTAATTTTGCAGGTAGTTTGATAAAATGGACAATAAAAAAGAAGAGGCAGATCGTTGTTTGCGGCATGCAAAGGCTGCACTTGATTCTGGAAATCTGGTAAGGGCGCGTAGGTTATTGCTAAAATCTTATCGTTTATACCCTTCCTCGGATGTGGAAGAGGAGGCTAACCCTCTCCTCAAGGGGATTATGGCAAATAACCCTCGAGGCCGAAGGCCGAGAGGGTTATTTTGCCATGATCCCGGAAAGGGGAGGGTTGGCCTCCCTTAAACCCATGTCAGAGGAAGTTTTATCTCATCTGCCATCGCCTGTTCTTCAGCTTTACGTTTTTTGCAAGCTTTTCTTTGTGCAGAACGTTCAACAATGTGGACACCATAGACAAAGCTATGGCAGCACGGCTCAAGCTAGGGTGATTGCTGGTGATGGACGGCTCAAGCTCAAGCTACGGTAGCCATATGAGGAGTGGCCATGCTGGTGCCAGAAACCATGGCAAATTTCTTCCTTGCAAAGAAAAAATATTAGGGTGTTGATTAGGAAAAAAAATCTGATTAGATGCTCTGTTTCTAGCTGTTAGGATTTTTAATTCTTACCTTGAAAATTGGGTTTGTCGATTTCGAAAGGATCATAGATCCAGAGGCAAGATTATTAGGCTTGCCTGCAATTTCTGTGACAATGAGCGGGATAATATGCTGCCTACATGCGCTGAATGCATGCGCTTCCCTAGTCAGCTAAACTCCGATCTGCAAAAGCTTGCCGTAAATCTGGTTCATTTTATTAGCTCCACTTCTTTATGGTCGGATTTGCGCCCCTAGCATCTCGAGCCTCCCAGCAATACGGAGCCCTAATAGTGCCAGAACTAACACAGTGTCAGCATCCTGAAAAGCAAAGCTTTAATTAACAGGGTTTTTGCTTTCTTTGCTTAAATTTGCTTCAGAAACAGAGACTATATCTCAAAAACAGGATTGAATTCAAGAGATTTGTTAGAAACAGGGAATTGCTAGAGATTTTCTAGATGTCAGACGCAAACGCACAATCCGGAAACGGAAGTCAGAATTGGATCAAACTTGCTTACAGAGGTATGGCAAAGCAGAGGAAGGATATTTGCCGGACCAGAGAGAGCAAGGGATTTTGTCGAAAACAGGCTACAATGGAATATTCGAAAGGCTATTGGCAATAATCTTTAGAATATTCCATAAAAAAGAATATTCAGAGAGTTCTGGGTAATAACCACAATCAGATCTAATGGCCATGGACGGTTAGATCCATATAACTTCCGAGGACATGGGTCTAAGAGCTTTTGTCAAAGTTTGAGGGCGAGAATGGGGAACCTGCGTCTTGTGGGAGCAATTCTTCTTTCAATGCCAAATCTACTTTTGAACTAGATAATTCTGAAGGATGTTATGTAGAATGGCATGGGGGAAGCCATTCTTGCTGCCCCCATGACCTACTGAATCAGGGAGTGCCGTGTAGGCGCGACTTGATTCTGCAGGTCATGGGGGCAAGCAAGAATGGCTGACCCTATGCCATTTCTACTACGTCAAGGTAAGGCAGACCGGATTCTACAGGTTTTGGAGGGTGATTTGTCATTCTTGACAAGAATGGTTCAAGAAGATGCAGCAACGGTGACCCACTTACCTTGACGTAGCCAATCCGCCCCTGAGCCTTCAGAGGACCAGGTGGAAATAGTTAGAAGAGTAAAGATGACAGTTGATTATTATGAAATACTTGGACTAGAGAGAGGATGCTCTGAAGAAGAAGTTAACAAAGCTTATAGGAAGTCGCCTTTTGAAGGTCCATCCCGATAAGAACAAGGCTACTGAGTGAAGAGGCTTTTAAGTTGGTATCAAAAGCTTTTCAATGCCTAAGTGATGGGGACCTTAGGCTGAAGTATGATAGGTATGGTCGAGAAGAAGATCGTCATATAAGGCATGATACTGGCATGAGGCACAGGAGATTTTCTTGATGACTTTGATCCCAATGAGATTTTTCAAAATTTCTTCTTTGGTGGCGAAAGCTTTGGTGGAGGCCCTAAATGGACATGAGCTCTTGATGAATCACGAGCTCCGCTCTCCCTTTGCTATGGTCTACTGTGTGCTTTAACTTCACCTCTTTTGGATTCGGATGATTCCCCGGCAGCCCAGCTATGGAGGTATGGTCCGACTTATTTGCTTATTGCCTTTGATCGCGGTGCAGTGGAGCGTTCCGGATTTGGAAATTTTGAGCATAAGGGGAAGAACTGCCCTAAGGTAATTAATCTATACATGAGTTGCATTTTATCTTTGAACATACCATGTGCGATTTCTTTTGTCTTCTAATTGCGTTTTGATATTTTTGTGTTTCTTATTAGATGTCTGAATGCCATTATTGTGGTAACTCGGTCACAAGGCAAAGGCTTGCCCTCGAAAAAATAAAGCCAAAGATGATGGAGTTCTCGAACCCGGTGAATGATCATGTTTGCACTTTGTGGAGAGAATGGTCATGAAATGAGTGTTTGTAGAAAGGACTATCATCCGGATGATTTGAAGGTATTTATCCTGTCAAAACATCCTTGGAAACTTCAAAGGAGATGTCTCATGCTATAATTGTGGTGAATTTGGTCACTCACGGCATGGTTTGTTCACCGGCTTTATTAGTTTTTGTATTATGAAGTATATGGTGATTATCCATCATTTGCAATGTAGGGGCGTGCAAAGACGCCGACATGCTAGAGAAAAACCTGCTGAAAGACCTGCACAAACGTGCTACAAATGTGGAGAGGAAGGACATTATGCCCGTGGGTGTATGAAAATTCCAAATGTATGTACAACCCCTTGGTTCCATGCATGTTCTATTGCCTATTTAGATGGTCGCTCTTCAATTAAGCGTACCTTATCTATTCAGATTGTGAAGTGTTACATTTGCAAGCAAAGTGGCCATTTATGCCGTTAAAACATCCTTGGAAACTTCAAAGGAGATGTCTCATGCTATAATTGTGGTGAATTTGGTCACTCTGGCATGGTTTGTTCACTGACTTTATTAGTTTTTTGTATTATGAAGTATATAGTGATTATCCATCTGCTGCGATGTAGGGATGTGTAAAGTCACGACATGCTAGAGAAAAAAAACTGGCGAAAGACCTGCACAAACGTGCTACAAATGTGGAGAGGAAGGACATTATGCCCATGGGTGTATGAAAATTCCAAATGTATGTACAACCCCTTGGTTGCATGCATGTTCTGTTGTAATTCATATGGCAGTGTATTTGAGGATATCCATGTTTTGCCTGAACTGTGGGGTTTTGCAGAAAAGGAAAAGGTGGCATGAACCATGGGACTCTGGAGATCGGATACCTAATGATTATTCTAATGGCTCCCAAAAGTCGCCATGGAGCTGCTGAGGGAGGGCCACGAGGTTAAAAATTTTCAACAGAAAATTTCTCTATGCAGCAGAGGTATCATGTCCTCTATTACTTCCATTTCTCATCTTGGATTTATTGCCAATGGACATCTTCCATGTCTAGACATTGATCTTTCCATGCTTGCATTTTACAGAAAGAAACACAATGTCAAACAGCTTCAAAGCACCACCAATATGGGCCTTGGCGAGTAGGTTTATTATGCGAGCTGCTACGACGGAACCAGGTATTTTATATAAAAGGCCACACCCAAACCACCCAAACGCCAACCCCTCAAACCCCCCACCCCCCTCAAAATAATCATAAAAAAAAAACTAAAAAGCTCTTCATCAAAATTGCACATTTCGAGGCACATGTTGACCTTCAAAAAAGGCAAAAACACCTTTTGCCTTTTGCCCCAAACGTTAGACATCCTAATCCAAAAAGGCACAAAAAGACATGACTTCAACTTAAAAAGGCACAATGACCTTTTGCCCTCCTCCCCCAACGTAAAAGCTCTAAATAAAATGGCATAAATAGACACTTTTTCAACTTCAAAAAGGCAACACTACCTTTTGCCCTTTTACCCTTTAGCTTGGTTTAAATAGATTCGAGGAGGAACAAGAAATCACAAAAATTTTCGACACCTAATTCGTAATGGCAGAAGTACGAGAAAGAAGGCTTGCAGCAGAGCGAGATAGGTACAGGAGGAAGCGTTCCGCAGAGACAACTCATGAACGTGAAGTTCGATTGGAGAAACAAAGAGAGAATTACAAGAGAAGAAAGTTGCAACAGATTGCCGTGCAAACCGATGAACATCGATTGCAAAGAATGGCATTAAATGCACAATAAAAACGTGACAAAAGACGCCAAATAGTCGCCACAGAAACAGAAGAGGAGTATCAACAAAGATTGGACGAAATCACACAATATGAACGTGAAAGAAGAGCCCACCCATCTACGTACAAAATAGCAAGGACACTTCCAATTACACAGGTAGAACGACACCACTGCGGCCAATTCAATAGGGAGTGCATGCATTGTAGGGCATTGCCATTCAAGGACAATGGTGCAAAATGCTGCCATGATGGACAAATCAAATTGGACCCTCTACCGCCATTGCCTCATCTAATTCAGACATTATTGAGCCACCAACACCAGAAAAGCACTAACTTCCACCAGCACATTAGGGCTTATAACAGTGCTCTTGCCTTTGCTTCCTTTGGCGCCAACATCGAACAATTTGAAGGACATGGACCATACTGTTTTAAGATCCAAGGACAAACCTACCATAGGGTAGGTCCATCTTATGCCGATAATACCCAACCTGCAACATATTCCCAGCTCTACATTCTAGATGCCGACTATGCACATGAAGCACGAACTCAAAACCCCCCGAATGCAAATTGTGATAGCCACCTCCTCAAAGAACTGGATTTAGTTCTACGCAATGTCAGCCCCTATGCATCAGCACTCATGATGATGCATGAGGTGAAGGCATGAAGGACATTAGGATGTACTTCAATGCTACTCGAAGCCTGGACCATCGAAGGTACAATCCTCTCGATTATGTGGTTGCCCGCCGCCATCTCTTTCTTCTGAAGTGGTATGCGGCCGATGGTCCAGTTGATGTCCACAAAACTACCCTTAGAAAAGTACCCAAAGATCGAGGATTTTCTTCGGTTTGATTAATTCATTTATTTTAGCCAGACCTCTAGACTATAGATTGACTGTTGAAGACAAAAAAATTTACTCTGCCAAAAGCCCTTTTAGTCCTCATTCCTCATTCACTGAAGACAAAGGTTTACTCATGAAGATCCGAATTTGATCACCTTCAGAGTTGTTCAGCTGATGGCGTACATTTTCCATGACTTCTATCTGGATGATACACAGGACAAATTTCGTGATGGGCCACATCAGAACTTTCAGGGTCACTCAACAGTTCAATGGTTGCTCTTGGACAACAACCCATATCCGTCGATCATGATCGGACACACGCTCTTCATCGTGAGTACATGCCCGAGCTTGCTCATCATTTACCTCTATGGCAAGCCGAAAGCGGCGCACGGTGCGGAAGAATGCAGGGGCATCCTGAGGATCTTCCATTTGCCCAAGTTTATATCAAAGGCTTGGCGGGTTACAATCAGCTGCGTGCTCTTACGGATAGCAAGGCGGTCCCCGCGGGTTGGGATAGCCCTCTGTATACTCTCGGCTCCACCTACTCGCTTGGGACCCGGTGGTGCAAAGCTCTTGATCCCGAAACTTGTCCGCAAATTGAGGCAGGCTCAAGAGGCCCACCCGCGGGCATGGCTCCCTCTCCATATGCTTCCCAGGTGTCCCTCCGCCCCGGTTCCTCACCTCGATTGGCGTCTCCCCTTTTGGACCAAGGTCATGGATGGCCATCTTTGGGTGGACTCATTCCCGGATCTCGGCGGATCTCGGGTGGGATCCCGTTTTGTCCGCCGCTCCAATTGGGAGGATGGTGCCACCCTGGATGACACTTCAAATTGGATCTATATTGCCAATGAGCGTGGTTGGCAAACGCCCGCTGATGCAGTTCATGGCCTTGATACCTTCTTGCAAAATGCCGCCACCTCACCAGACCCTTCAATACACCGTCAAGCTGGTTTCTGTGCTGCTCTCTAGTACATCCTGGTCAGCTCCTTAAATTGGCAGCGTCCCATCTTTTACTGCAACCCGAATGCCAGCGTCAGTGCCTTCGGTCTCCAGACCTGCCTTCTCATGGAGTGCCAGTTCATTTCTTCGACCGCACATGCTGCCCTGGAAGATATGGTGCGCTCTCATTTCCTCATTAATGCAGATCCTGCCCTTGGGCTCAACACTCCTGCTGCTCTTCAAATACGTCAGGATCTCATTGGCACTTACCACAATGGTGCCCGTCCTCATTCCCGTGAAGATCACTTTCAGACTGCTGGTTTCCCGCCCTCGGAAACACTTCCTCCTTTTCTTCACTCTGAGTGTCGTTTGGTGGGGGGGAGTGTTAGTCCTGTGCCTCCTGGTACAGGACTATTCATGCATACGACGGACCAAGTCAAGTCCAAGGATCCACAGTCAGGCACGGGTCAGTCGTCAAAGGCCCAGCAGAAGACCAAGCAGACCACGCAGACAAAGACCACGCCAGGCGTCAAGAGGAGGCGCTCAGACAAGTGACGGCCCGTCACTGCCCGCGTCAGTGTCAGCGTGATTCCAGGCACTTCAAGAGGCACCGCCAGCATTCCTGCAAATCAGGCCTCCTTCCAGGAGTCGGCACCGAGATCAGTCAGAGTGTCTATATTGGGCCAGAGGCCATTGTACTATATATATGAGTAGAGCTAGCACATGAGTTTTTAGATGAGTTTTGAGTCTTGTCTCATTTCAGTCTTCTCTCGATTGCGAGAGCTCATGTATCTTCATTGACATCAAGGAAGTTCATTATTGTGGTCTCATTGTTTTCTCTTTTGTTTTCTTTTCCCTTTTCCTTGTTTTTCTTGCAAATCCCGCGTGACATAGTCCCCGGATTCTCCTGTTAGATCCAAGGGTCCTCACAGAGGGCTGTCTTGCAGGAGTTCCCGAACCCAGACCCCAAACAGGGGGGGCACCATATCTCGCCATATCTCGAAAGCAAACGATAACCCAAACCAACCCTGCCAGTCTCGCGACACATTTAGAGTGCGTCGTCCTCCCTATGCACTCGAGCCGACTATGTGCTTGCCATGAACAGCCAATTTGCACTTCGCAGCTAGTGCGAGCGAGAGGGATGATTAGATGCTCAGCCGCAACTCCGTACCCCGACAAATTGAAATTATCCTTCGATATGATAAGAATGAAGGTGATCCTAGTCTGGCCAAAAAACCAGCCTATCCCTAACAAAGGGGGATTTTCGCTTCAGCGGTACTGGTAGCCGGTATTGAAGTTAGTTATCTTCTCCCATGCATGCGCATGCGCATGCCTGGGGTTAGTTCCATTCCAAGCAGAATCAGCAATAACTGGTTCCATCAGTTCTTATCAAATATCTAAATGGCCACCATACCTCATATGGAAACTCTATTTTGCTAACTGTACATTCAATTGTCATGCAGGTCCATCACATTCATACTTCCATGATCATTTGCACATCGTTTGGCCTATCTATTGTACTACCTTGCTCCCATTGTTCATAGAAGTCTGTATTGCCAACCATTTTCTCACTTTGGCAACCATTAGAGAGTCTTACACAACTCAATTCTAGTTCAAAAGCTGGGGGTCTAGCTATCTTTCTTTATTTGGCATGATGCTGCCATGTTTTGGCAGCATAGAAGAGCTATATGTATGCATCATACCTTTTGCTAATACTTGGCTTGATATGTATGTGCATGAGCTAATGGACCATGGATCTTGAGGACATCTATCATTTGAGAACTTGTAGAAGAACTTTTCATATGAAGAACCAAGGGAGGACATTGATTTGACACCATACGTGCATTGCAAGAAGGACTTTGACCATCTAGAGCATTTTTAAGACTGAAGTCAAAGCTTGACCTAAGTAAAAGTTTGGAAGACCCCATTGAGTTATGTGGTACATTTTGGTTTTGGAATAAATTCTATCTTTGACATCTAGATTCCATCTTGAGCGTTGAGCCACACTTGCTTACACACCCTATGTCATGTTCATTCCCTTCATCATCTCTATTTCGTTTTTTTCCATGTCTTCCTCACACCATCATAAGCTTTGAAAGTAAAAGTGGCCATGCACTACATTTTGCCCAGTCATTTGCCACTCACATATCATATCACTAGCCACATCACCTCCATGTGTCCTATTTTTCTTGCCACATCACCACCTTCGTATTGCCATGTCCCCCTATATTTGCCAGATCATCACCATTTTTTCCAAAGTTACCCATCTTTGACCACTTTTTGCCCTAAAAACAGAATGTGCCCATTTTCCAAATTTTCTTTTTACCATCAAATAGAGCTTGAAAAAACTATGTGATTTGACCCTTGAAATTTTCAGATTTTACTTCATTTTGATCTTCAAAACCCATTTCTTACAAATGTACCCAAATACAAAAAAGCCAGCCCATCCTACTTCTAAGCCTATGTTCAACCCATCATAACTCACGACGTTTCATTACCTAATCTGTTTGTAAATTTTTAAAATAGTCCTCTATTTAAACCTTTGCCTTATTTTTCAAGTTTGGATGTTGGGGTATTTTGTTTGTTTTTCCTCAAGAACCCTGACCGTAAATCACGCCAAGAATCACCTTTGTGGCAGTTTTGGCTGCCAAATGGCATTTTGGATATATCTCGCCTCTGAACAAGCAATCATCCAAACAAAAAGCCACCTAATCATGCAAAAAAAGGGAGATTTTAGAGGGCATTCTTGGAGCAGGATAGAGGCTATACAATGCATTCGACACAGAGAAGAGGCTGATTGTGATGGGAAAAGAAGGATTCAGAGCTTTTACCTGAGGATTGGCTTTCATTTCTACTTGCTTAACATGCTTTTGACAAAAAGTTCCAAAATTCTGATGATTTGCCATATTTCCTTTGATATTCTGATATATTACAAACCTCGATATTGATATGAAGTCAAAATGGATGTTATTCTACTTGTTTCATGCAAAGTTTGTGATTTTTGAGCAAAATCCCTTCTATAAACATTAAGATCTCACTGTCTCAAGTCTGCAAGTTTGGCAATGACCCATATGTGAACTGTATCTCCCAAAAACCTGAAATTAATTCCCCCTGATTCCCTTGCTATTCAGCTTTCATTCAAAACAAATTTTATGATTTTAGCATTCATAAATCCATTAAATAACTGCATTGGAATAAATGAAAACGTAGGGTTTCTTACGAATTATTACCCTGCATCTCCAAGCCCAGACCTTACCACGACGTTGTTCTGGGACTTAGGGTCACGCGCAAATATTTTTGTTGGATATTAGTTGAAATTACAAAACACGATCGACCTATTTGCTAACGAAAAGCTGCAAGGATGTTAACTATCTTAGTTGATAATAAAGTACATGTTATAACTGGTTAATTAGGTTGGGACATTCATTGGCAACCCCAAGGCAGGTTATTAGGATGGTACCTGTGATCAAGGAATGTTGCATTCAATGGTCACGCTCTGTAGCATGTTTCACTACAAGAGAAAGGTGCCAGTAACGTCTAGTATAACGTCAAAAATCTTGACACAAATAGATCCCCTTAAACTTCAAAAGTTGTCACAATTTTGCCACTGTAGCTGACATGATCATTTGCCACAAAGTTGACGCTCGGGCGTCAAGTGTTATGTCAAGGTTGTGGCACATTCAATTGTCACAACACCTGACACAGAGGGGCCTTTTTAACAAAATTGCAACATCATTGCCAAGAAGTTAGTGTCAAGATAGCCAAAAAGTTAGTGTCAAGATAGCGTCAGTAGTTTTGAGAACACTATAATGAATATAGCATCAAAGTATCGCCAACTATTCCAACAATATGATGACTAAATTGCAACAATTAATTGTACATATAGGGGCAAAATGCCATCAATAAGGTTGTGACGAGCTAATAACCAACATGGCATATATGTTCCAACAATATTATAACTCAATTGCAATAAAGTCGCGACGAGCTAATAAGCAGGGTGGCATATATATTTCGTCAACTATAAATTAGCTAACATCAAAGCTTGTGACTAACTTACTACAAATATTGCTTCACCTAGTGCACTTATCAGACAATCAACATTTTTTATGACAAGAATAGAACCATTCTACAAACCAATATGTTAATAGCATCAACCATTGCAACCCTTTTGAAATTGTATTATAATTTGTGTAACAGCAAGATTCCTTTTCGTTTCATTAATTTTGTTTTAAAATTACTCCGAGGTGTGACAAAATACACAAGTTGAATACTCGTATTCATAATAATACGTCTCCTACAAATGATTTGCTCATATGCGAAAGGTCAAATACTACAAAACAACAGTAATTTTCAGAGACTTAATAAATCAGAATAATGCTTGAACTTATCCATCGGCAACATTATCTCCATCTTGTGGATCACCAAAAGTGCCTTGAGAACTATCTTTTTTTTTCCACTGCATTCTCCCTATTAATCACGTTTCACAAATATACATCAGACTTTTAAACAAATGTTAAATGCAAAAACATCAGTTCGACAAATGCCAGTTTTTCTATTTTGTTAGTAACATTTCAGAAGGGAGTTAATTTGCGAGGGTATGATGGCCAGCAATGTTGACACTAAATTTTCAGCACATGGTTTATGCAACGCAATATTTAATTGAAAAATACTTTAGGCTGCCATGGGCCAGAAAAAAAATAATAATTGTTAAACGAACCTGCAGCATCAGCATCAACCTGTGGTAGCCTGAACTTGTTGGAATAGTTCAGATACAAGGAATAAAGCCATAGCATATCTGGGCTTGGTCTGGAGCTTGAACGAGTCTGCTCAGAAAAAGGATATTGATTTTGGGTCAGAATGGGAGATCCGACGGGTTTGGCTGGCTGGGCAGGGGGAAAGATATTAGGGAGGCTCTGTTCGGAGGTGCAGAATGCCTTTAGCCCTGAAGGTGATTGGAAAAGCTATGGCAGGAAAAGAATTACGAGAATGGAATGATACACAATATTTACCTTTTCCTTGTCAGAATCGCTATCAATGTAACATATCTCCTGCACATTATAAAAGTAGAGATGAAAAGAGTAATTAAAATAAAAAAGATCCAATATTTATATAGAAACAATACTTACCGTCTCAATTTCCTTGCCTTTTCTCGATTTCACCTTAAAGATTATGCCCGGACTTGTTCCTTTAACATAATCCATGGCCTTAAACTATATTTAAGACACACACAAGTTTATAATTATGAAAGATTCGAAATGATCATCAAGAGAAATGCAACCAAATGAGAAACAAAAATCAGTGACACTGAAATGCAAATTTAATGTACACAGATAATGTCATCGATTCGCGTAGCGGATCGACATTGCATGCGTCGCATGCATGCATCGCATGCATTTTTAGGCCGTTCATCAGGTTGGGGGATCGCTATTTATTGCAGAGTTCTTCATCGACGTTTCATCGGCGCTTTCTCATCTCTCAGCAGTATCCATGGCTTCTATTCTTTGATCTGATGCGGAGGAGGGGCTTCTTCTTGCATGAGCTACTCTTTCTTGACCATTCATATCCTTTCTAATCTCTTCTATCTTTGCCCTTTTGTCCAGCATAGAACAATATTCATCTTTTCTCCTCGAATCTAGTATTGAAAGTTCTCTGGTATCGGGATGTTGTTGTTTTCATGCGAGTCGCAGTGCAAGAATGTCATCGATTCGCGTAGCGGATCGAGATTCTTGCATAAGACGAGCATGCATGCATTGCATGCGTCGCATGCATTTTTAGGCCGTTCATCAGGTTGGGGGATCGCTATTTATTGCAGAGTTCTTCATCGACGTTTCATCGATCTTTCTCATCTCTCAGCAGTATTCATGGCTCCCACCCTCCCCCCTTAAAATTGTTATTTATATGTTCATATTTGTTATAATTGTCGCGTGGCACGCGTGACCAGCCCCTCGCTTTTCGAGGTTTTTTCTCTATTGATTTTTTTGTCGGTGATGTGCAGGTCCAGGGGTGATGCGCAACTTCGGTATTCTCTGTGGAGTGTGGGTTTTTTTGTGGGAACGTTTAGCAGCCCTGCATTGTCCAAGCCCCTTGCCGAGATTTTATCGCTAGGGTTTTTCCTCGAAAACCCGAAAGGGCGGGGTTTTTTAATCCCGGCGATAAGCTCTCGGCAGGTACACTAGCCAACATCTGTAGCACACTATTTGGGGTCCAGGTGTTATAACTAGATATTCCCTATGTTTTTGTAGCCTGCGATGTGCAGCTACCCACCCTATATCATTGTAGAAAAAATTGCTGAGATGAATGAAAAGCCTATCTAGCGGGATGTTGTTGTTTTCATGCGAGTCGCAGTGCAAGAATCATTGTTTCACCTCTTCCATAGATTACTATCAATTCCATTATGTCCAATTCCGCCCTGTTTTTCAACTACTCAGTTTATAATATAACAAGCGTCTACACTTGGATTATAGAAGCCTGCACTAGCAGGCTCCATATAACTGCCCAGTTAGTAATGAAGATAGGAGATGTGTACCTATATGTTGTGGGTTGAAAGCATGCTAGGGTGTACCATCTAAAGTACTTTTCAAGGAGTGCGAAACTACCCAGAAAAGTACCCAACACTGGGTACTGGGAACTTGCATAAATGTTGCAATAAATAATAAGTTTGAGAGTTAATTCATTTATATTAGTCTCTAATAGTATTGTTATCCTCTAGTACTATATATTGACATGTTATTGACCTTCAATTCAAAAAATTTCGATTGATTTTAATGGAAAGAGAAAACAGAAAGTACCAGTTTTAAAAGTACCCAGTGTAGGTACTTTTGAGGGTTCCAAAAGTGGTACACCGTAGCATGCTTTTACCCTGTGTACAATGTAATAGCATGGCAATTAACGAAGATGCATGATTGCTTTCTGTCGTGTTCAATTAAATCCGCAAGAGATATTGTCATGTGTATGCGTGTGGGAGACCAAATCTTTAATTAAATTAGCAAACATGGAAAGCCAAAAGAAATATTCAGAAAATATTAGCAAACCATATAACAAATCCCATGGAGATTAATCTATTTTGTCTGTTGTTTCATCCGTCCACTGCTACATTATCTGCACTCTAACAATCCTCATCAACAGTAGATAGAATTTATGTGTGGCTAAATAGACTGGAGGTGGTGTTGAGATACCAAAGAACGGTTTGGGAATATCTGCATAGGAGTGATGATATTAAGGAAGTAGATCCAGAAACTTGTGCGTTGCTTTTAAGTATTTCCTGGACGCAGCTTCCTTTTGGAATAGATTGAACTCAAAGCCATGCAACAAGCGCAATTTATTCTATCTTCTTCCAATTCAGTTGAGTTCAAAAAGCTCTATACTTTGCACTTGAGAATAAATAAGAAAATAGAAAAGATCGTGGAGCAATTACCTTTTTTGGAGCAAAACCTTTTGCCACCATTCTCTTCTTAAAGGCTGCATATCCACCTTTTTCCAAGATTTCAGGCAATGCATATTTGTTCTTTATCGTTTGCTTATTAAGCTGGCGATAGTCTATGCACATTCTTAAGCTCCCGTCTTTCTTCTTTACGAAGAGTATAGGTGCTCCAAAAGGAGACACACTTGCCCTTATGAATCCAAGCTCGAGCAATTCCTGCAGCTGCTTCTTGAGCTCAATCAATTCTGGGGTGCTCATTCTATATGGTGCCTTACTGGTAGGCTTCGCATCTGGAGCCAATGTGATCTCACATTCCACACCCCTATAAGGTGGCAACTGCCGGATTTCATCCGGAAATACATCCTTGAACTCTGAAATAAGCCTTGCTATCTGCCTGGGCAACTGATTCCCCTTTGGGTCACTTCCCTCCTGCTTGCCTGGCTCAACTGATTCCATCCTCAAGATGTAGTCCACCTTATTCCTTTCTATGCTCTTCCTTAGCTGCTTCAAAGAAATACACTGCATAGGAGAATCTAGCTTCTTACCTTTCACTATCAATTTGCTGCCGTCTGGTGCTGTCATGGTGACTTCATTCCGATCGCAGTCAATCATGGCTTTGGCTGGCTTCAAAAATTCCATCCCCACTATCAGATCATATCTTCCGATATCCATGACTTCCGCTCCCATCGGCCACTTAGCCCCACTAAGGTCTATATCAAAGATGATCCTCCTCCCCTTAGTGTGCCGAATGGCGCCGTTTGCCATAGCCACTGGCCTTGGCTTAGACTTCAATACCTTATTCTTCATTAGAGCAGCCAGCCTAGGAGATGCAAAATTATGAGAGCTACCTGTATCTATGAGAACTACATATGGATTACTATCTATGATCCCATCAGCCGCGATGACAGTCGACCGATTCTCTATATCACCTGTCTCAATGTTTGCACATATATGGCACTCACCATCTATGAAGTCCTGGGCCTCCTGCTGGTCGTCGTCCTCGTCCGCTTCTGTTGGGGAGTCTCAATCCAAAAGTTCTGCCAAAGCTGACTGCATGACGAATGGACAATCATGCGTTCGGTGCCCTGGCTGGAAGCACCTGAAACATAGCTTTTTCTCGATGCACTCCTATCTCTTTTTCTTCGGTAGACTATCTAGGAGACGCTTAAGAGCACTGCCCCCTGATGCATTATGTGGCTTATGGTCCCCAAAAGCTTTGTTCTGACCCTTACCTTGCTGCTGACTCCCTGATGGTGTAGCTGCTGATTGCTTACCCTGATATTGTCCTTGATAATTACCTCAAGTCTTAACCCCCGAAGGTTGATCTTCTCTCTTTGGAGTTGCTTTGTGCCTCTTCCAAACTTATAGCTTTATCTTCGGGCCTCTGAATCGACCTTGGGTTGATTGCTCTAACAAGCCTCTTGATATTGCTGTTCAACCCCTCAATGTAGGTATCCACTGCCTGCCTTTCTGATACTCCAGGGACATGAAGCCTAAGCCTCATGAATTCTTCGGTATACTTAGCCACTGATAAGCTACCCTGATTCAACCTGTAAAACTGCTGGATCTGTCTACTAGTATGGGACCTTGGCACATAGTGCTTACGGAAAGCCTTGCTGAAAGTCTTAAATCTGCAATTGTTCCTCTTCAGCTTGTTAGACTTAGCATATCCCTTCCACCAGATCCTTGCCGGTCCAATAAGGTTAGCTGTAGCAACTTTCCCTATATCCTTGTCTTTCATACCGTAGGAGTTGCCAAATTCTTCCATTTCATCAAGCCATGCCTCAGCTTCCATGCCTGATCTGTCCTTCCCTGAGAACTGGCCCAGTTTCCTTGTCTTCCACACATTGCTCATAGCACTGTCCACCTTTTTCTGATAATCATCTGTCTTTCTTGCTCTTTTCCTTGCTTTAGGTGTGCCAGCCTGACTGTCGGAGCTAGAGCTGTCCTCACTGGAAGAACTATCTGATGTGCTGGAGCTAGATGACGATGGGCTCCTGGTTCTCCTCTTCCTTCTCCTATCCCTGACGTGCCCTTGGTTGCCCTCCCCTTCCTGCTGAGGGACTTCGTCACCACCTGGAAGGCAAGGTGGAGGTGGAGGACCATCTTCCTGCTCATTCATCAGAGGTGCCGCCCAGTTGATCAGGTTCTGCATCTGGTTCCTCATCTGCACTAGTCTTGCGTTGATTGCCTCTGGTGACATATCCTGCTCAAAGTCTTCTTGTTCTCTGCCAAACAAATTCCTTGGAACCCAATTGCGTGGTCGGTGCTGGTCCTGAGATCCTGCACTTGAGTTCCTTGCTGCAAGGATTGATCATCAATACATATTGTTAAGTTAGACAATAGTCATTTTTGCTTACAATTAAATTGTTGTTAGGCACAAAAGAAATCACATGGAAATTTCATTTATAAGTCAACATCATAGTAATACATTAATTAGTATATAGGAATACATTCAATGGACTACGTGATAATACTTAAAAGGAGTTACAATGTACTTTAATTAAGTTAACGAAACAAATCTTCCATCAACGATGTCGCTTGAAGAAGTTCTTGATTTTCTTGAATCCTGAGCCCTTGCCCATATTCTGTAGGATTCTGGCCGCCGATCCTCCCTCCAATGCTCTTGCCACTTGTGGTGCTGGGGAGTTCTGGTGCAGTTGCCGCCACTACTGACAAGTGCGCATCTCTGAGGTGGCCCCTTGCGAAGTCGAGGGCATGAAGGGCTACTGATCTTTTGAAGAGTATCACATGGTCCATCCCAAAATCTATCCTAGCATGCTGTCCAAACCCTGAGAGTGCTATGAGGACCGCCACGGATTCTTCACCCCTTGGGCTGAATTCCTTGTGGAAGACTATCATCTGACCTTGGCTAAGGGCCGGAAGATAGTACACCGAGTGATTTACCCCCAATGCCCCGCGGGCTCCGTGTACTCTTCCTTTGAGCAGCCTCAACACATCTAATGTGATCGGATCTTAGTGGTCTCTCCACATAGTCGCTCGCGTTCTCCAAGTTGATGCTTGCTAGATGATTGGCGATACTCACGAGAAGCGCCTGGGTTGGCTGGAGCTTGGGCCTCTTCCCGCTTGTACAACCTCGCTTTGGATTTCTGAGAAATTCTTCTTACGGGATGATGGGTTCCTCTTCTGAAAACATGTACCTAATCTGTTGATACGCTGGATGTCCGGCATGGTTTCCCCGCATAGGAGTGTCGCCGGCTACCTCCCGTGGAATCTCTTGGTAGGAGTAGTCGATGAAGTCACTGCCCTGCTCTTGTGCTATGAGGCTTAGAAGCTCGTCGATCCTGAGGCCCTCCTCTTGACAGTAGGGAAGGTTGATGATGTCGGTGGCGAATATGTACTCCTCGCCGTCGATAATCACCGGGGTGAGGGCCGTGATACCTACTGGTGGCTCAAAGTCTCGCCTTTAGAACTTCCCCGTTGTCGAGCTATCGCCTCTCCATCCTTCTTGCCTCCCTCATCTCCCAACTTGGGTTCTCTTCCTCCTCCTCTTCTTAGTCGTGGGTGTTAGATGCGCAACATAGGTGTTTCGATGTGGAGCCGTAGTGTTCAGTATCTTGAGGTCTCGATCTCGGTGGATGCTTATCTGTGGCTGCCTCGAAAGTGTCGAGAGGTGCCAAATCAAAAGGTTGAATTGACTGGCTCCCCGGTTGGTTAAGCGCCCTATCTTTACCGCATGAACAATGCTAAGGCTGCTTGGCTTGAGAGGTACCTATGCCTATGATGCTTACAGGTCATGTAGTCTGGCATGTTTCTGGTTCTATCCCACAGCTTGTTCTTGCCCCTGGATCCCCCACCTATGGCTTGAGCAAGAGAATCTAGAGAAACCCATTTCCCTCCCCTAGGTGGCAAGCTAACTTCCGAGGGCAGAATTTGCTGATCATATTGGCAAATGATGTCAGTGTAATAGGGAGTTCTGGTCAAGGTGGCATGAAGATCAAAGAGATGATCGAAGACATGAAAGGCTTGCTCAGCAGGGAGTTCACGGATATGATTAGAGTCATTGTACCATCTAACAAAGCTTGACTTTCTAGCCATTGAGCGAGATGGCTATGAAAAAATGGTCTGCTGGAATTGAGCAAAGGGCTAGAAAATCGCCACAGGAACTAAGAGCAGTTCTGATGGGGAGAAAATGACAAATGAGGGCCCTTTTTATAGACTAGGGGTGCCTCGGGTTCCGTGCACAAAGGTTCTTGATGGGGAAGACTCCAAATCTATGGCCCTGGGTGTCCAAATGAGCTACCATGAAGTGCAATTCTAGACAAAGCAAAGCAAGAAACACTACATGAGAGTTTGTTGGGTCAAAATTGGTCAATTTAGGCAAGATTGGGCGAAATCGGGTGGCGTCGCGAGAATTAGCTCTGCGTCGGGGACGCAGGGTGGTTTTTCGCGACGCGACCCAGTTTCGGGTCAATTTACTTTCTACGAGGGGTTTTAGGGAATCTAAACATCCTAACATGACTTTCCAGCATGATTCTACCCTAACTAGCAACTTTTCTTACTTAAATTGGACATTTATTAGCATCAAAATGCCAAAATCGGGTGGCGTCGCGAGAAGTAGCCCTGCGTCGAGGGCGCAGACCCGATTTTCGCGACGCGACCCTGTTTCGCCAATTTGGCGGTTTTTTGGACTAATTAAGCTAGGGTTTCTAACTAATTAACTTTTTTTCTTCAACATTCCAATTTTAATGGTCAAAACTAAAGTGAAATTTGAGCTATTTAGACATAATTTCATACAAGAATTAAGGTCAGTTTACAACAAAATTTTATATTTATAGGAAACTTAATAATTACATTACTTTGAACAAAAGTACATCCTCAAGGGTATTCCTTGCGGATGCGACGCGCCAAGTGTATGTCCTTGGGCATCAAGGTCACCCTCTTCGCGTGGATCGCGCAGAGGTTCCCTTCCTCGAACAACTGGGTGAGCTCGGCCTCTGCGGCCACTTGCAACACCCGAGTTGTGAGCGACATCACCCTGTAGTCGGTGACGAACTCCTGCATCACCTCCCGCATGAGTCGCTCGAACGGTGCCTTCCTAATCAGGAGATTAGTGCACTGTTGAAAGTGTCTAATCTCCCGGAAGACACGGGAGTGTATCGAATTAGGCCCGTGGTGGACCTTCTTCGGCTTCTCCGGTGGTGGCGGTGGCGGCTTGGGTTGGTTCTTGGCTGGACGCCCCCCCTCCACGTACCGGTCAATGTTTTGCCGGCAATACCAATCATTATACCTCGTCCACCGACGGAGGTATTCTTGGTACGCCTTGAGAGGCGGCGTCAAGAGAGGCGATCCTCCTTGTGGCGAAGGATCGCCGCCCGGGCCTTTATACGCTTCTTGACCACCTTAGGTGGCTTAGGCCACTTTGGGTAAGGTGGTCTGGCGTCGGGGTTTGAAGGTTCCCGGCCGCCCGTCCCTCTTGTCTTCCTCCTCTTCAACCTCCTCTTCCACCTCCTCCCTTGCGGTTCCTCGATGCTTGACGGTCCGGGAGGCCCGTCGTTCTTCTCTTCGTTCTTCTCTCCTGTTGCCGCAGTTCCCGCTCCCGTTCCCTCTTCTTCCTTGCCGCCCTCTCTTCTGGCCACTCAGTGACCTTCTCCTTGCCCTTTTTCTTTGGCGCCGAAGGCCCCGCTTCCTCCACCTGCTGCTGGACCTGCTCTTCCACCTGTTCTTCTACCTCGGTGTCTGAGGGCCCGAAATGGCGAGACTCGCCGGTTCTTTGCGTACCTGTCGACGGGGAACTGCTGCTAGGGCTCTCCTCGGCATCGTGATAAGTCTCGCCGCTACTGCTGCTGCTGGGGGGAGGCTCCTCTTCCCCCTTCTTGGGTCGGAGGTGCTCGGGAATCCTCTTTGTGTGGCGACCTGCTGCTAAGTGCGCCATCGAGAGTGTCGGCCGCTCACCTGGCTTCCTGGCTGTCTGCTTGGTTCTTGCCATACTTAACGGTCTAGGAAACGGGTGACGATAGGCTGATCAAGAGAGATAAGGTGGAGGAAAGTTTCATATTATACCTTACATTTTCGAATTTCTCTAATAGTTTGAGGTGCTAATTATGAATTTGCGCCATTTTTCACCTGGGTCTCCGATTGGTATGATTCTTTGACCCATTTTAGGTGAAATTTGATGCAGATGCATAATTTCCACTCCAAATTTACTAGAAGATGAATTTGGCTCACTCATTCCTTCGTCTAACACTTAACCTAATTCCTGACCCACTACTTAGGGGAAAAAATTTTCCCCCATTTTCGCGGTTCAATGGTGGAAATATTTATTTCACACCCCTATAGGCCTGTTAGACTACTTTCATGGTTATGGTCAGTGCTAGTTCTTGGTCAACCAAGAACATTGCTCTGATACCATTGTGACGCCCCACGCTAAACATACTGGCCGGCCGCATAACTCTCGGCAGAAATCCCCCATCCGGCTCTACAACCGCACGGGCCCTTCGTCTACCCCGCACTCTGAGATGACCCTTAGTGCGGGGAGGGAACACGAAGGTGTCTTGCGCGCCCTTCCCCTATGGGCTCCTATAACAGCGGAAGCGATAACACGTCAGAACTAGCATAAAACATATACAAATACTACCTCGAAGGGTAGTGCATCACACATATACCAATGCAAAGATGATAATCACGAACCATAAAACATGAGAGCTCCTACCCCGCTCGGACTCATAAGGAGGATGACCGGACCGGCTAGGCCTCAAGATAGAGCGCACCGAAGTCATGGCAACGGCGGGGCTGGCATAGAACAATGGCTAGGGTTGACCACTCCATCCGCCCCTCCCGTGCATACTTTGCGGATGGGCTAAATCAGGCTCGCATGACTCTAGCCTTCCTGGATCACGCAATCCCATGGCATCACCCATCTGGGACTCCGTGTTGCATCTCCCCGTCCGATGAGGCGGAAGGGTTACATCTCCCCTTCCGGGGTCTAGAGGTGCCGCGGGCGGCTAGAGAATCGCGGCGACACACGCATTCGCACCTACTTTAACCCCCAAAACGAGCCAAGCCAACACTTGCAGCTCTCGAGGCAGGGGCAACACCATTGCCCCAGGAGGTGTCGGACCCATGCCCGGCCCACACGAAGTGACCGACCATAAGCCTAGCCCACTATGGGATCCCCCGAAGCCCCCACTCGGCAGGGATCCTCTCTCCACTTTCCCTCTAGCCCCGTTGTGTGGTGCTGAGTCATATCATAGCCTCGATAGCCGGGTGGGCTCCTATGCACAGGCCGCAACTAATGGGAACTAAGGGATCTACTCTAGGAGCATACTACATATGGCCCTAGGTCTCTACCCCCCTTCCCAATACAAGAGGAGCAAACATGATCAACCAACATCACATAATCATCATAACCTAAGAATGATCATAAGAAGAACATCTTAACCTAATCATACAATCTAACTAATGGTTAGGGTTCATTAATTAGGGTTCAAGATGTTGAATATGGGTTCTAGGATGGCTCTACTCTAGATACAAGATACTAGCACATCTGGAATGCTAATTCCAGATGAGCTATCACAACTACTACCCTATGTACCTGCTCCTGATGCTCTCCCTCCAGATCCGTGTGCCTCCATGGTCTTCGACTCACGTGATGCTGCTCTTGCTCCAAGAACGAGTCTACCCTGCTGGGGCTGCTGCACCAGTCTATGCTACAGTAAACGATGTTCGAAACGGGGTTTCGAACGAGTAGGTGAGTCTCTGGGTGCTAGGGCTGGAAAGAGGCCTAGGGTTAGGGTTTAGGCCTATATAAGTTAGGTCCACCTAGGATGCCACGTGGCACCAATCGGGTGAGTCCTGTGTGGCGGGTGCCCAATAGGTTAAGGCCACGTGGATAATGGTCTAAACCTATGGTTGGCTAAGTTATGAGAATAACTTGGCCATGCCCCCCTAGTGCCACAATCTATGGTATACAAGGCTATGAAGCTAGACTTGTATAGTGACGGATCCAGGAATATACGTATTTATGGCGTATATTCCCCTGGACCGTCACATTAACAAATGCTACCAATCATAAACTTTGGCTTATGAAAACAACAAAAAATAACGGCAATTACATAAACAAGCTAATGACGTGCCTCATAGTGGCTCATGCTGAGTAGAAGACCAAAACAAAAGAAAACATGTAAGATGCCAAATGTATGCACATATCTCATTGACACATTTCCAACCTGCGCCAAATGCCAAATGCACGCAAATCACATATCTACAGATTCTTCATTGACAGGTTTCCAACACTCAGCTTGGTTTGCTAGTCTTATGTTATAAACAACGATTTCATCAACTAGCAAACCATAATTGGATGGTTGATATATTAAAGTGTATCATTTGCCAACACTGCAATTTCCACTAAGTATAGCAATAATGACACATCATAAAAGATGATGGCAGGCACTAAAAAATGTCCTAGAATGAGCTGGATTCATAATAATCTGCTTAAAAAAGAAAAAAAAAAAGAAAAAAGGGCAACTGCAGGGTGCTTTGTTTGAATCTTTCTATACATTGTGGTGAGATGTGACAACGTAGCTGTTAATGTTAGCAAGTTACCAAATCAAACTCCTAAGGCCAGAATCTCTAACTAATAGATGATGCTAGCCTAGATGATGCGACAGATAGACAAAGTAAGAAGCCATGATCTACTTAGTAAGTGCATTTTGCTTTGTTCTTATCACAGGGGTAAAATGGATCAGATGTGACAACATACGCAGGTTTAGCAAGGGGAAGAATGCGTCCTAATTTTACCTTAGCAAAATCAAGTTCCTTTCGTAAATGAAGCGGGTCTAGAATGGCTAGAATCAGATGAT
Organism: Isoetes taiwanensis; assembly: GCA_021234155.1. Classification (NCBI taxonomy): domain Eukaryota; kingdom Viridiplantae; phylum Streptophyta; class Lycopodiopsida; order Isoetales; family Isoetaceae; genus Isoetes; species Isoetes taiwanensis. Next base: position 44,542 of record JAJEKV010000595.1, on the reverse strand, counting down.
GCAGCAAGTAGACAAAGTAAAGCATTTCAGTTTCACTATAAAATGCTATCTGTTGTTTGTTCTTTTTGTAACTTATGTGTGAGGAGAACCTAGGTCAGTTCATCTTTAAAAATGGGATTTATATTCGTATTCGAAATGGATCATCAAACCATGCATTGGCTTGCTGCCTTCCATGTTTTATTTCTATTGACTCCGCTAACAGCCTATGCAGCAGGATCTCTCACTGTCTGTAACAAAGCAGACAGGCATGCACTTCTAGGTTTCAATTCCGGTCTTAAACTAAGGTTTGGTGAAGGTAAAGTTCTTCCCTCTTGGAATTAAGTCCACCAGAACCAGTTCGCTGTCTTGTTTTTCGTTTGGCAGCAGCATCCTTTTGACGTTGATAGACCTTGTCACAAGAATCCACAAACCTTTTCCATGACTCTCCATCAACTTGCATTGGCCTTGTTGCATTGCCAGCACGGACATTCCTTCGCAGGTTATCCCTGATTAACATTCACATAAAGAAAAGGTAAGTTTATTTAAATAAATAATAAGAAAAGTGTGAGGTGATTTCTAACCTCCAATGTCGCCATCTTTTCTTCAAGAACCTAATAATGTCCATCTCGCTCAATCCATCACCAAAACTGCTCGTGAACATATTTCAATGTCTTTTGAAGATGACGTGGCTTTATGTCTTTGAAATGCTTATCCACTTCCCTACAGTATAGTTTCAAAGCATCGGCTACTTTTTCCTCAAACTCGCGGCCAGCTTCATCTCTTAATAGCTCTCCTTTAAAAAAGCAAACCTGAAATTTAAAAATAAAGAGCAATGATATAAACGAGAGCATTTAAAGCGTAGTCACCCAAACAGCAACTGAGAGTAAGTATGCCTCAGCTGAATCAATCTTATTGTGAACTATATCAATAACCTAGATATAAACTGGGCATTCTATGTATGTGCGTTTCATGGCAGAACAAACATGGCAGAGTCTCCCCCTAGGGTTTCTAATGAGCATAAGCGAGCTGGTTCAGGGGATAGTCATGTGAGAGTTGGGGGAAATTGATACAAAATGCACCTTTTGAATCAGAAGAGTCTGCCAGAAGTCTATTTGGTGATTTGAAGTCTATTTGTCGAAGTCCAACAATGCTCCTAAGACCATCTACATTATCTGTAGCTATGACCCTCCAGGTAACGTGGTTGGCCAATTGCCATACAGCTTGCCCAATCGCCTCAAGTCCAACCATGCCCTCTACTATGGCCACTTTTCTATGGCAATGGAATTATGTTTTATCTTTTTTTGCAGACTGAGTTTTAGCAAGTGCAAATTATGGGGCCAGTTACAGAGCAGCCAACTTTGTACCTTTAAGGACTACTTTTTTTACGAATAATGTGGAAGTGAAGCTTGTTGCCAGATTGTGGGAGGAGAATATTGGATTTAAAACTATTGTCCAAGTAGTTATTGATAATGATGCTAATTACAAGTGCAGAAGATATTATAATTCAAGCATGTGCTAGATGCTGCATATTTCTTGGCATGAGATGACATTGTGAAGGAAGCAGTGCAGCAAGCAAGGGATGTGATTACTTTTATCAGATGAGTTTGGAGATCAGTGAAGACTTGTCGGCAAATGAGATGGTTTGAGCAATGTTTCGGGCGCTGCATACTTGCAGCAGACCATCATTAGTAAAGGTGGATGCTGGTGAGAATGATATATTTATGGCCTCTAACACTTATCTAGCTGGATCCAATTGCTGGATTATTATGGAAACAGATGGCAATCTTGTGCTCTATGATGGTAATAAGCGTGCTCTCTGGTCCAATAACACCAAATATTCTGGTAATAATTGTTACCTTATGATGCAGAAGGATGGTAATGCAGTACAAACCCATTTGGGCCTCTAATACTAACGATAAGATGTTCCTTGATTCTACAACTGAACCATGTGTATTAAGCGCTGAGTTAGACAAGGTGAGGGCAGACTTGTTAGCAACCATGGCCGCTGAAGAAAAAGCCAAAGCAACTGTGTACAACTGCTTTACATAGAGTGACACAAGAAGCTGATGAAGCAAAACTTATGGCAGAGAAAGCAAAGGAGAGGGCAAAATGGTAACAATAACAAGAACTAGAAAAGCACACTTATCCCAATGCTTGGATCCTATTTGTCAAGAAAAAAATCAAGTCTTTCCTAAAAGAATGAGTATTATATCTTTTCTACAGAACAAGTTCATGGTGGTATCTTTTTCATACTTCTGGACAAGGTGAGGGTAAGAAATATGGGAGCTGTTGTCCCTGTCATTATATATAGATCTAGAATTTAATATGGCCAAAAAGAAGGAAAAAAACAGTGCCTAAGTTTGGAAATCTGACTTATATGCAGAAGGAAAAACAATGAAATAAACTACAAAACATACCTCGGAATTTGATAATCTCTTGAATTGTACATTGTACGAAAGATCAACTTCAAACTCTTCCTTATCGGCGCTATTTTTTTCAAGATTTGCATCAGGGGATGTTAGTCCTGTGCCTCCTGGTACAGGACTATTCATGCATACGACAGACCAGGTCAAGCTCAAGGATCCTCAGTCAGCCACGGGTCAGCCATCAAAGGCTTAGCAGAAGACCAAGCAGCAGACCACGCAGCCAAAGCCTCCGCCTAAGAGGCGCCGCTCAGACAAGTGACGGCTCGTCACCGCCCGCGTCAGCGTCAGCATGATTCTAGGCACTTCAAGAGGCACCGCCCACATTCCTGCAATCGAGCCCTCCTTCCGAGTCCAGAGACCGGATCACCGAGTGTCTATATTGGGCCAAAGGCCATTGTACTATATATATGACTAGAGCTCGCATTATGAGTTCTAGATGAGTTTTGAGTCTTGTCTCCTTTTCGTTTTTCTCTCTATTGGCGAGAGCTCATGTATGTTCATCATTGATATCAAGGAAGCTTATCATTTTCCTCTCATTTGTTCTTTTTCTTCTTCTTGTTCTCTTCTTGCAAATCCCAAGTGACATAGTCCCCCGGACTCTCCTGTTAGATCCACGAGTCCTCACAGAGGGCTGTCTTCCAGAGTTCCCAACCCGCACCCCAAACACCGCCGCCGCTGCGGGTCTGATTCAATCCTACTTTCTTCAGCCGCCATGTCCGCCGAAATTTCATGCCGAGAAGAACTCGCTTTCTCGACGCCGGCATCTCGCTTTTGAGCCATCAGTCGAAACCGTCACACATGTATGGATCTGCTTATGACATAGAGGGAGGCCATCTTGGCCTAGGGCTCCGGTCGCCACCCACCCCTTTCGTGTCTGTCTGGCCCCGCCCCGCCTGCGTGCAAACATTGCTCACAGCCTGCCACCTCATCACTATCGGAGCCCTATCGGCTCAACCTTCTCAACCGGTGCACTTTCATACACCTGAACATGCCTATATCCATCATTCTTCGTGCCATACCTCTTCCTTCACAACCATCATCTCCCGTGGGTACGGATATCCACAAGTCTCTTTTAAGCCTACCCGGGAATATCCTTTCCCTACATTTCCCACCGCCCTTCCTGTTTACAACCTTACGGATCTCAAAACTAATGCTCGTGCGTTCCTCAACCGCAGCCACCCCTTCATCGTGGTCCTTCGCACCATGCCACCTCCAACTCAACCTCAATATCCTCACTATATCGTTCCCCGCTCCCGGCCAAGCACTTTCACATCTACCTTCGGACTCGAACCGACTTATCCCACCTTTGGCAACATGAAAGGCAAACCCTTAGACCAAAGTGCTCAGGCCCACATGGAAGAATTTGAGGCTCTAGCTGTCCTAAATGGTCATGCGCAACCTCAACCGAAATTCCACATCTTTTCCACCACCACTGCGGTTTCTCCTCATCAATGGCTCATGTCCAACAAAAGCCATTAGAAACAAGACTGGTCCAAAATGAGAACTGCTTTTCTTTCTCATTATGGAACCCACGGATGATGATCAACTTTATCTCAAGCAACTCAATGAACTTCAACAAGAGCCCACTGAGTCTCCGCCTCGATTTTGCGGATCGACTTCACATTCTCGCTTTCAAGAAACTCAAGGAGTACCCAACACGAGCGGATTTTGGTCTGGTTTCTCCAAGGACTTCCTCCAGCTATTCGACTCATGACGGAATACTGCGTCCCAAGACTTTGGAGCGAGGCTATTGATCTTGTCAATCACTACCAATGTCTCCTCCCGTGGGTGGCTTCAGGGAGCTCCCTTTCATTCCACTGTTATGGTTCCACGGGCGGTTGTCCAACCCTCAACACGCCAATCCACAGTAGCGGCCGATCTGGTGCCATATCTCGCAAATACCAAGGCCACTTGGCAAATGAGTGCAACTCCACCAATGGCCCGCCTCATTGCAAGAGATGCAACATGTGCAATCATGCCCCGGAAGAGTGCACTCGCGACTCATCCCACACCTTTCCGCAACAAACCGGTTTATCAAGTGCAAACCACACCTCGAACAATCGCGACTATCGCCAGCCACCACTTCCGGTGCAACCCACTCAACTCTATCAGCAACAGGAGCAACAACGGGACCCAACTCACGCCCTCCTTTTGATCCTTCTAAAGCTCAAGTTTATCACCGCCAAGAATGAAGTTCAGGCACGCCTTCCGCACCAATCAGACCACATCGCCTGCCTCACACGGCTTACCAACTCGATTGCTAATGGCAAACAAGGCCCGAGACCAGTTCTTAAGAAGCCACCAAGAGCCTCAAAGAATCACGCTTATCAACCAGCTCCAAAGAAATCAACCTCACCGGATCAACAAGCACAGAGGAAATTTTTCGGGCACTTAATCCTCCACCCAACCATCAAATTGGGTTGGTTTGGTTTCACGCCGCACTGTGGCATCACGCCCCTTGACCATTATTCCAAATGGCACGAACCTGCCTTTGCAGCTTGACACCATTCCTCATGAGGACGAAAAAAGGTTCACTTTGCACCTGACTTGGAGAAACTCATGCCACATGTCATGCCAAAAGTTCGCCAAAGCATTTTGAACCTCATGCAAGCCGCTGAAGGCGCATCCTTGGCAAATGTTCATGCCACCACCGTAGCTCAACAACGCCATGATACACCTTCCACATCTCAACCTCCACGCCTCGCACATATCCCAATATTGTCGGGCGAGGTTGACTTACTCAAAGAAGTTGCCGCTTCCCTACCACGCACTCCAAAGACCCGGGAACCAGCAGATCCTTTTTCTCATGTGCCTCGAACTCCAAGAGGAGCTAGCCAAGATCAAAATCCCTTTAAGCTTGGCAACCATTTTGAAACTCGTCCTCCGCTCTCAAGGACCAGCTACCACTCCCAACCTGCTTTAGTTGGGGTCAGTTACCTCTACACCCACCGGTCCATGCCACGATGGGTAATCAGCAAGTCAACCATGTTCAAATAGATGGAGGTAGCGCAATAATCTCATCACGGATAAACTCCGCAAAACAAATGGGCATCACACAACTCTTTTCGTCTCCCATATGACATCAAGTTGGCTAATGGCCATATCACGCTGACCTCAAGGCGCCACGCCTCTTCTTCACATCAACATCTGGTGATCTCCGGGCTTCCCCATGGAATTTGGAGTTTGGAAAGCCGGTGAAGATCCGTGTGACTATGAAATGTTGGTCGGCGTGACCTTTTCTCCGCCAAAGCCAAGAGTATCCATTACCGGCCACGGATCGCTTAGTCATCACCGATGGTCACCTCAATGCCACCATGGACTTGGAAATAGGCAGATCATTTCGCTGAACATGCTTACCCTCTCTCGCATTAATGTGATCAAGAAGCTCGTAATATTTATCAAGTTCAGTTCCACCTGGAAGTCGCCTCTCGCCATCCTACCCCCTAATATGTGATCCTTGGGGAGAAATGACTCTTGATCGTGACCAGGTCGCGGGTCGCTTTGCTTGACCCTTACCGGCTCCTTGCAATCGAATCCAACGTGTTGATCACTTTTCGTGATGTCAACCTCCCCGCAACTCCCCGTTGATGTAAACGCCGCCATGAAGCAACCTCTCGCTGGATGAAACTCGAAGAACCCTCTTTTCACCACGCAGTGCCACGCATCCTGTTATGCTTCAACCGGCCGCTCATATTGTCCAAGACACCGAAGTGATCCTCATATTCGTGCATCTCCTGAAGTCGAGATCGTGGACGGGACAACAATCAACCCCGTCCGCATTGCTGCAAATCTTCCTCGCCCCTTATCGTAACAGGGGGCCGCCAAGCCGCTCAAAAATTCAAACACATTTTCGCCGAGTTACAGAGATCTTCTGGGAATCAACAAAAAGCTTGGGAGAACTCACCATTCCTACCAAATCGATGCACGCCAGTTTGCTTTAGCAACGATAGTACCGGCCAACCCTAATTACCGTGATCGGCCAAGGCAAGAAATTGACAAACTCCTTGTCGCGCCGCAGTTTGATCTATGAGGTCAAACATTCTCAATGGGTGAGCCCCCATCGTCATTGCCCTCAAACACAATGGTAAGATCCGCTGGCCTTAGGTGGACAATGAAGGAAATTCATGCTAACTATTGAGCACATTTATGGCAAAAAGAACAGAGGGGAATTTCAGGTCCTTAAACCTAAGGAGTGCCATATGAATGTGGCATGGTCAACTAGGTTGATTAAAAGGTAAGGAGCACATGCAATGGTTTAACAAGGGTTTCATCTTTTATGGTTGAAACGTTTACATGGTTAAGGCATATAAATTATTGTGAGATAAGGTTGAGCTATCTCGGTCCAATACATTGGAGCCAAACCCATATTCAAATTATGGAAACTTCCCGCTACGGTAAGGAGATACTCCCACCTATGCATAAGCGGCGGATTCTGGCGGAGCGGCCGGATCCTTGTAAATAAAAGAAAGAAGAAGTTTACGGATGTATATATGATTAAGCTGTTCTAGGGGAACAGGCTTGAGCTTTCGAAGACCCCATTGTAAATCCAAGTTCGATTTATTATGCTTGCATTCACTTTATGAATTGCTTTAAGATTTGATATTTCAAAGGTTGCATTGATATATTAATATATCTTGAGTGATCTTGTGACTCTAGTTGGCATCTTAGCATATACAATCTATCTCTATTTTTCATTTGGTATCAGAGCAGGAACATGTCAACTAGACTAGGTGCATCATTACTAAGTGCTGTTGAAGTTTTCAAAGGTACAGGGGGATTTCAAGTATGGAAAGAGAAAATCAAAGAAATACTGGAAGTTGAAGGATTATGGACGTATGTCAATGGAGATGGTGAAGCAAATGAACAAGTCAGTGAGACAAATAATGATGCTGTCATTATTACTGCTGAGAGTTCAAGTTCAAAGAGAAAAGAAGATGAAAGTTCAAGTTCAAAGGGAAAAGAAACACCTAGTTCTATGGAGGTAACTAGTTGTGATGTTAATGCTGTTGCCAAATTAATTGAAGCAAAGAGCATTATTACAGTTAAGCTAGGATCTAGCATACTGTTGAAGGTAAGAGGAATGAGCCCGAGGGGCATTTGGAAATATTTGATAAAGACGTATGAGAACAAAACATCTTCTCAGCTAGATGTTTTGGACAGGGAATTAAGGAACTTGAAGTTCCATGACAATGATGATATAACCGAAGTTTTTTCGTAAACCGACAACCCGGTTGCGTGACTTGAGGCAAAGCAGTACAAGTATTTACACAAGATCACTGTAATGACCATAGCTAGAGCATTCACAAATTTTGAGCACTTATCCACCTTAGTAAGAAATGTAGCAAAAAATAGAGATCATGCTGAGCTTATGGTGAAAACAGAATTAGAACAAAAGTCTCTAGCTAGTGGGAATGTTGATCATGCTGAAATCCTGTATACTGGGAAAGGAAAAACTAAAAGTTTTGACAAAAAGCAGTCGGGGGCCTTGCTACATATGCGTGAACCAAGATGGACACTTAAAGAATAATTGTCCAAAGGGAACACAAGAAAATAAATGTTATAACCGAATGGATTTGGCCACATGGCAAGAACTGCTCAAGTCCAAAGGATCTTAATAGGGAAGAGGTCGAGGGCTCGATAATACCAGGGAAGTTTCTCAAGGGGAAAATCCCAAAACATTAGAGGGAGAGGCAGGGAAGAAACCCTGCAGTAAAATATGGCAAAATCTGTCACAATTGAGGAAGAAGAAATTGAGGACGAAAACATTGAGGTATGTTTAAATTCTGAGATTAGCAAATCATTAAGAGGACTGAATTCTAAAGATGATATGTTTGTGTTAGATTCAGGAGCTGAAAGATCAGTGATTAAGAATGCTAAGAACCTCAAAGAGAAAGTGAGCAAAGGATCCAGTTATGTTCAAATGGGAGATGGCAACCTGCAAAAGGTCGAAGTAGCCGATCCTAGAAATCTTTGACTTATCTGGAAAGCCAGTAGATTTGAAAAATGTTTTGTGTGTTCCTTCCATTGTCAGAAATCTGATTTCTATCAGTCAACTTGTTGACCTTGGTTATAAAGTATGCTTTGAGAAACTTGAATGTAAGATCTACTTGGAAAATACATTGAAATTTTTGGCAAAAAGAGTAGGAAACTTATTTGCTCTCAATAATACAAAGTGTGATGGCTCAATCAATCTTGTGACAGCTGCAACATTCAAAAGATGGCATGAGAGATTAGGGCATACCAATATTAACAATCTCAAATACATGGCCAAGCACAATATGATTCTAGCCGAAGAAGACAAGGATAATGAGTTTATGTGTGAAGGGTGCATGTTGGGGAAGCATACAAGACTGAAATTTGCTAAATCGAACAAGAGGGCTAAAGAAATTCTTGAATTAATCCATACTGATCTATGTGGTCCAATTAATGTTACAGGTTTGACTGGGAAGAAATATTTTATTACTTTCATAGATGACTTCTCAAGAAAAACCAAGTGCTATTTATTAAGGCACAAAGATCAAGCATTCTCAGCATATAAGCTTTTTGAACAGGAAGTTGAAAGGCAAACTGGAAAACAAATTAAATGTGTTAGATCTGACAGGGGTGGTGAGTTTTTGTCAGGGGCATTCAACAATCATTGCAGGGAGCATGGAATCAGAAGGCAACCGACTTGCGTTCACACCTCAAAGAAAATGGCATAGCAGAGAGGAAAGAACAGACCATCCTCAATGCCGCTCGATCCATGCTCAAGCAATCGGTATGCCTAATTTTCTGTGGGAAGAAACCTTAAAACAAGAGTACTTTTGCAAAATAAGCTACCATCTCGTAAGCATTCAAGGTAAAACACCAAGAGATGTGGAGTGGAAATATTCCTTCTTATGAGATGTTCAAAACCTATGGATGTTTAGGATATGCTCACATCCCTAAGGAATTAAGGAAGAAACTAGACAATAGGGCCATTAAATGCTACTTGGCAGGATATGATGAGCAAGCAAAGGCTTATAGGATGTATGATCCCGAAAAACAGCAAATTATTATCGCGAGAGATGTGATATTTAATGAGCATGAGGTCTATAAAACCAGAAATAAAGTACAACAGGGTACATTGAATAAAGATGTCAATTGTTCAAGTGATGATTTGTTAAAATCAAATAGCTTGAATGATGTTGATGATGATAATGACCTGGCAGCCAATTTCCGCCAAGGTACGAGGCAATAGATGCGCATCATAATCATATCGAGATAGAAAAGGAGCAGGGAATCCAAGAGAAAGGCAACATCCAACCGCACAACCCGTGATGATGTAGAGATTCAGCAGATAGAAGGAAAAAGAAAAACAGAACTAGAAAAAATTAAGAGAGACAATGGAGACAATGGACATAAATTCGACATGTATGGCGAATGGATCATGGCGGAGCGTAAGGTTGCACAAAGAAGATGTAGATGTAGACTTCCATCAAATCATGGCAATTTTTGACCTCGACTTACCACAGTCTTTATGAAGAAGCAATGAATTCGAAAGCATGCGTAACAATGGAAGGAAGCTATGAAGGAAGAACTTTCAAATCGCTCAAAAGAACTCGACTTATGATGTTGTAAACAAACCCAGAAACGTAAAAATGTTGTGGGCGCAAGTGGATATACAAAATCAAAAGAGGCATTAATGGTGAAGAAAAATTCAAAGCAAGGCTGGTGGCAATGTGGCTTTACACAAAGGAAAGGGATAGATTATGAGGAGACATTCTCCCTATTGTAAAATTAACAAGCATCGAATTTTCATGGCATTTGCCAATGCAAATAATCTAGACATGCATCACATGGATGTAAGCACGGCATTTTTGAATGCAGAGTTGAATGATGATGTCTACATGAAACAGGCACCAGGATTTGAAGCTCCAGGGGAAGATAAGGTATGGAAACTTAACCGTGCTGTGTATGGTCTTAAACAGTCTCCCAGAATGTGGTACCAATGTATAGATAAATATCTTCTAGAGCAAGGCTTCACAAGGTTTTTGAATGACGTAAATTTATACATTCTCAATAAGGGAGGTCAGTTTTGTATACTGGCATTGTATGTTGATGATAACATACTAGTACCAAGCAATATGGAAATATTAGAACACTGCAAACGGATTCTCACCAGTAGATTCAAAATGACAGATCTTGGGAGACTTAAGAAGTTTTTAGGCATGGAAATATCAAGGAATATAGAAGGAAAACTCCTGAAAGTCTCTCAGACCAGCAACATCTTAAGCATGCTTAAGAGATTCAATATGCTTGATTGTAATATTGCAAGGACTCCCATTGTTCAAGGCTTGAAATTATCCAGTAATGATAGTCCTAAAACTCATGATGAGCTGATAGAAATGGAGAAGATTCCATACATGGAACTTATTGGCTGCTTGCTTTACATATCCAACTGCACGAGACCAGAAATAGCATTTACAGTCAACTTACTTAGCAGATTCAGTAACAACCCAGGCAGACAGCATTGGACCATAGCAAAAAGAGTATTAAGATATTTAAAATATACTCAAGATCAGGGATTGACATTTAATAATGATGACTTAGTGCTTAAAGGATATGCTGATGCAGATTGGGGCAGTGATGTTGATACAAGGAAGTCCACCTCTGGTTTTTGTTTAATGTTAGGAGGAGCTGCAATAACTTGGAAAAGCAAAAAGCAGTCAAGTGTTGCCATGTCAACTGCTGAAGCAGAGTACAATGCTACAACACTTGCTGCTAAGGAGATAGCATGGGTCAGAAGATTGCTTAATGAACTAAAGGTGTTTCAGAAATTGCCTACAACATTGTACTCAGACAGTATGAGCTGCATTGCAATCACGAAGAATCCAGTGCTGCATCAAAGGACTAAGCATATTGAATTGCATATTCATTTTATTAGAGAAATGGTTGCAAAAGGTGTGGTGACAGTTGAATACATCTCTACACATGAGCAAATTGCTGATATATTAACTAAAGGTCTGCCAGAGATTAAGTTTCAGAAATTTAAGAATCAGCTGGGAATTCAAGAATTGAATGACAGCAATGAAGTTAGCATGAAAGGGGAATGAAGGAAATTCATGCTAACTATTGAGCACAGCTATGGCAAAAGAACAGAGGGGAATTTCAGGTCCTTAAACCTAAGGAGTGCCATATGAATGTGGCATGGTCAACTAGGTTGATTAAAAGGTAAGGAGCACATGCAATGGTTTAACAAGGGTTTCATCTTTTATGGTTGAAACGTTTACATGGTTAAGGCATATAAATTATTGTGAGATAAGGTTGAGCTATCTCGGTCCAATACATTGGAGCCAAACCCATATTCAAATTATGGAAACTTCCCCGCTACTGGCGGAGATACTCCCCATGCACTAATGCATCTGATGCGGATCTCGGCCTGAAAGGATCCTTGTAAATAAAAGAAAGAAGAAGTTTACGGATGTATATATGATTAAGCTGTTCTAGGGGAACAGGCTTGAGCTTTCGAAGACCCCATTGTAAATCCAAGTTCGATTTATTATGCTTGCATTCACTTTATGAATTGCTTTAAGATTTGATATTTCAAAGGTTGCATTGATATATTAATATATCTTGAGTGATCTTGTGACTCTAGTTGGCATCTTAGCATATACAATCTATCTCTATTTTTCATGGACTACCGAAAACTCAATCAAAGCCACCTGAGCGTGATCATTTTCCACTTCCCTTCACGTACTGTGTTCGAAGAGGTGGTCGGACATGAGATGTACTCCTTCATGGATGGTTTTTCGCTACAATCGGATCTCAATCAAAGAATCTCGATCAACTCAAGACTACTTTCACCACCCCGTAAGGCTTTTTGCCTACAAGGTGGTTCCTTTTTTGGATTATCAAACTCTCCATCAACGTTTCAACGCATGCTCTCGCCATGATTTCATGAAGGAAAATCCCTTCTTACAAATTTTTCAAGATGACTTCTCTCGCCTCTACAGCCTGTGGCTGACCATTTGGATAAATTGGAACTCGCCTTCCGTAAATATGATGAGTCCTGCATTAATCTCAATCCCGAAAATGCACCTTTTCGCCACCTCCGGTGTTCTCATAGGCCACGCTTGTCGCAAAGCAGGTATCACCACGCATCCTGCCAAAATCGGCTTGTGTGCTCAAGGCTCAAGCACCGACCAATATCAAGGAGACACGCTCTTTCCCCGGGTAAGGTCAATTATTACTCCACCTTCATTCCCGGACTAGCGACCATTGCGGATCCCATTCATAAACTCACGGGTGATCTAATCCACCGCTTGGAATTCCCAGTGCAGATGTCGCTTTCCAACGATTGAAGCTTTTGCTTACTCATGCCCCGTTCTTGTTCCTCCTCAATGGGACAAGCCCTTTCATGTTCATGTCGATGTCACCGGCGTTTGCTATTGAGCCGTTCTTTTCGCAAGAATATGATCGCCGACAAAACCAAATCGATCACGCCCGGTAAAACTCAATTCTCGGCTGAAATTAACTATTCTCGGCCACAGGCGTGAAGCTTTGGGTCTCATTTTCTGTCCAACGCCCGAGTCACTACCTTTTTGGGCAAATACATCAAGTTCTTTGTGGACCACCAAGCACTCCTTTATTTGATCAACAAATCCGCCCACGGGTCGCATTGCTCGTTGGGTCCTTCTTCTCCAAGAATTTGCCCCTTTGAAATTGTTCACAAGGCCGCAAATCTCATGTGGTCCCGGATTATCTTTCACGCATCCACACGTATGATCCCCTCAACCGGAGTCTCGACGCCTTTTCCCGATGCTCAACTCTTTTTAGTCACGGCAACACCACATTGGTTCCATGATTTTCAGCAGTACCTCCTCACGGTGCCCTTCCACCGTGAGGACACGACGCCTTCTCCTCGCCAAGCGACAATCCTGCCGACATCAATTTCTCCGTGAGGTCCGCGGACTACACCATGGTTGCAGGACATCTCTACAAAAAAAGGGTAAGGATACCATCCTTCGACGCCAGATTCTACCTCATGAAGTTCCGGATATTGTTCGAGAAGCTCATCAAGGGCTAGGTGGTGGTCATTTTCATGGTGACACCACGGCACGCAAAATCCTTCTAGCTGGGTATTTTTTGGCCCACGCTCTTCAAAGACGCCACGCCCACCTCGCGACGTGTGATGCTTTGCCGGGCCCGGGACGGGCCGACGCCCGCGGACGCTTCCCTTGACGGGCCGCCACGCCACTTCCTTCAAAGAAATGGGGAATGGACTTTGTGGGACCCATAGATCCTCCCGCTGCGGACACCCGCGTTGCTTACATTCTGGTTCTCACCGACTACGCTTACCAAATGGGCGAAGCTTGCGCGACTTCCGATAACACCGCGGCAAACCACGCCTGTGGTCCTTTATCAACAAATCATCACACGATTGACCGCCCCACGGAGCTGGTCAGTGATCGTGGTGTCCATTTCATCAATCATACTATCAAGGAGCCGACGGATTATCTCCCCGATACATCATCACAAGAGCACACCTTACTATCCTCAAGGTAATGGTTTGGCGTAAAGCACCAACAAAACTCGGTCACCATTCTCAAGAAAATTTGTGGCGCTTCACGCACAGACTGGCAAACAAAACTTCCTACTGTTCTTTGGGCCTACAATACTTGTTTCAAAATTGCTACAGGTCACACTCCTTTCAAGTTGGTTTATGGTCGAAGCTCTCATGCCGTTTGAATACATCCTTCCAACACTGCTTTCAACCAAGCACGCTCATAATCCACCGCCGCACTCAAAGAAAGGGTCTATCAATTAGAAACAGTTGGATGAACTTCGAAGGGATGCTTATATTCGTGTTCTTCATGGACAACAGTTGCAAAAGTCTTTACATGACAAACGTTTGAAGACAAAAAACATTCAAAGAAGGCGATTTGGTTCTTCTTTACGATTCTAGGTACAAAAATTTTCCGAAAAACTTAAGTTTCGTTGGCTTGGCCCCTATCGATTGTTCAAGTGGTTCGACCCAGCCGCTTTCCAACCGGGTGAGTTAGATGGCACTCCATTACCTACATCGGTTAATGGCTTTCGCCTCAAAACATTTCATCACACGTAAAGCGAAAATCCACAAACAGATACTGTTCAAGAAGCACACACAAATGGATAGTGACTAAACAAAGGCGATATTATATAGTGGATATTTTTACAAAATGCGGCACGCGGCCGACTATTTCATATGGGCAATCGCCCTATATATACAAAAACGGGCTCGAGCCCTATCTACTAAAAAACCTAAGCAAAAAACCCTCTACTCCCGGGTCGGAGCGCAGGTAATCTGAGGAGGTGGTAGAGGTTCTCGCCGGGGTCCCAAATGGGTGCAGAACCACCTCCATCCCGTTGGTCATAGGGTCGGATGTTCACCCATCCCGAGCACCACCCATCCATTCAAGACGCCCGCGGTTGTGGCGGCCACCGTGTCCGGACAATTCATTTTGCATGTGTGATCCACTCTTGGATGCTTAGTCGGCATGGTGCAACCCTCGCTCAAACCGGCGGACCGCCATGCTAAGCGCCATCGAATGTCTTCACTTCCCTCCCGGTTCGTCTTTATAAACCAACCGAGGAACCGCTAGTCGGCGTGGACCAATCAGAAATTCGCCAACGTGTTTGCAATGCAAGGCTCCTTCTAAATCGAGAATCTTTTCTCCCGCCCGCATATCTAGCCGGGGTACTCTCGACACATTCGTTTTCATGATATCCCACTTCGAAGTTACCCGGCATTAAATGCCATTGCTTCTTTTCATACCCGGCAAAATTAATATGTGTCCTTTGGCCACCGTCACATCCGATCTTTCTCTCACGCCTCATCCTCCTCCGCTCATTGCTTCTCCCTTACGCCCTTCGGGGACTTAGCCAAATTTTGCCTCTCAATACACTCCTTGGCATCTTCGACACTGGCACCATCAACGGCTCCAGTTTAAGCCTCATCATACCTCTTAAGCCTCGGTTAGCGCCCTAAACCTTTTTTCCTCTGCGCCTTCGTCCTCCGTTCTTGGCTTTCGTCTTCCACTTTTGAATCCCGGTTCTTTTCTGCAAATCTTTACCATGGCTGCACCAAGATTTTCTACACTTCAAGCTACTGCTCCCAAGGATCCGGCTCTTTTTGAGTCTGTATCCTTCTTGACGCCCACTTTCCGTGAAGCCCTTGTTGGCCCAAATCGAGAAGTCGCTGAACGCCAAAAGCTTTACGAATTCTCTCAAATGGAACTTCCGGCTCCAAATCCTGACCAACTGAAGCAGTTCATCGCCAATATCGTTAACAGCCCGCATGGATACACCACTGTGGTCGATGGCACCACCATTTCGCTGACTCAACATTTGATTTCTGAGGTATTTCATATTCCCTTGCAAACCCCTTGTTTATCATGGTCTGCCATACAGGATATAGATGTCACAGAGTTTGGTGCACCTCCTTATCATGCCAATGTGCATCGCCTGACAAATATCGACAAGCCTCACGAAACTTTGGTTAAGTTTTTGTGGCACAAGTTCCTTGGGTATTCTATCAAGAACACCCATATCAATAAGCCTTTCTATAATATGGTGCTCACTGCTACACACTCCAACCACTACATTGATTGGCCCCAATTGCTGTTCTACCGTCTTCTCCAAGAAGTGGACCGCCTTCGGGTTGCCACTTCTATTTCTGAAGTTTCTGTGGGAGGCCACCTTCAAGCCATCATCCGTCATTACTTTCCTCCCACACCACAAAATTCTCATAATTCCACTCAGCGGTCCCTTCTCCAGACTCACCAAGTTGGCACTTCACGCCCTTCTTCCACTGGTCATGTCCGAAATCCGCACTCCCATGTCACTGTCTCATCCTCAGCTACACCATCCAGTTCACACCATATCTCCCACACATCACAAACCAGGCAACAGCAGGCTCCACCACCACAACACCCTCGTCAGCTGTTGTATCAGTATCAGCAGGATGCTCAAGCTGCTGTTCTAAAGTTACAAGAATCCCAGGAAGCTCTGATGAACGGGGTTCAAACGGCACTAGAGGCCTCGGATGCGGTCTACCGTGACCTTCAAGCTGCCACTGCCCAAGTTGCAACTTTGGAGACCAAACTTCAAGACAAGCACGGAGCTCTCTTACAGGCTCATACAGATCTCAAAAGTGCACAGGATCAGGTCAGCCAACTTGCCGATCAAATGTGCTCGGCCCAATCAAATTCAGAATTTGTTGGAGCAAAACAAGTCCAAAGACACTCTCCTGGGTGCCAAGGAAAAAGATATTTCTAAGCTCGACGCCTTATACTCTGAACTCTGTGACAATTACAGCACTCAAGTTCAAAACCTTACAGAGCGGGACGCTCAAATTGCCTCCTTGACGGCTCAGCTTTCTACACAGACCTCTCAGCTCACCTCTCTTCAAGATCAGCTTACAGAGGTGCAGAAACAGAAGATTCTTGATGACGCGGAGATTGCCGTGCTTCGTCTCAATACTCCAGGGCAATCCTCCTCCCAGGTCAACACTTCGCAGAAACGGGTCCGTGACCAATCACGCCTGCTGCTAGAAAAGGACAACCGGATCCGTGACCTTGAACAACAGCTGCAGCAAGCTATTCAGTCTGCTGATGAAGCTCAAGCAAAACTTGACGGCCATAACACCATTGTTACCAGACTGCCTTTCGACTTCCCAGTTCCTTCCTGCTATCACGATTATGTGGTTTGCTTTCGCGCCACCTCTTCCTTTTTGAAGTGGCATGCGGCGGATGGACTGTGGATATCCCCCCGCATCGCGATTTTCTTCCGATTTGGCGAACTCTCCATTGAAGACAAAGGTGATACACAGGGAAAACCGAGGATGGGCCACGCCAGCTCTTCGGGTGACCCCAGCTGTGCAATGGTTGCTTCGGGATAACAACCCCTATCTTCTTACGATCATGCTCGGACCCACACTCTTCATCGGAGTACATGCCCGAGCTTGCCAATCATTTACCTCTCCTGGCAAGCTTAAGAAGCGCTGCAACAGATAAGGAAGTATCTGGGACATCCCGAGGATCTTCCCTATGCACAAGTTTATATGCAGCACCTCGCAGGTTACAATCAATTACGTGCTCTTTTGGATAGCAAGACGGTCCCCACGGGTTGGGATAGCCCTCCTGTTAACTCTCAACTCTCTGCCTCTGTTTGGGATCGTTGGTGTCAAGCACTTGATCCGGCTCTTGTCAGTCAATTCAGGGAGACAGCTCAGCAACCCACGCCCACGGGCATGGTTCCTTCTCCCTATGCTTCCCTGGGTGTTCCTCCACGCCCCAGGTTCCTGACTTCTGATTGGCGCCTCCCCTTTTGGACAAAGGTCATGGATGGCCATCTTTGGATGGACTCCACCTCAGATCTCGACGGATCTCCGGTGGGATCCACGTTTTGTTCGCCGCTCCCATTGGGAGGAGGGTGCCACTCTTGATACCACCACAAATTGGATCTATATTGCTAATGAGCGTGGTTGGCAACGCCCGGCTGATGCGCTTCATGGTCTTGACACCTTCTTGCAGAATGCCACCACCTCACCCATCCTTGATCCATCTTCAAAGTGGTTTTGTGCTGCTCTCAAATGCATCTTGCTCGGCTCCTTAAATCGGCGTCCCCATTTTTCACTTTGCAATCCCAATGCGATTATCGCTTGCCTTCGCCTCCGCGGACTGTCTCCTCATGGAATGTCGGGCTGTTTCTTGAGGCGCCATGCCGCCCTTTGAAGACATGGTGCGATCTCGATTTCTTATTGATGCGTATCCCGCCCTTGGCCTCAACACTCCTCCCCGCTCTTCAAACACGCCAGGATCTCATTGGCCAATTACCATAATGATGCGATCCTCACTCCGGTGAGGATCACTTTCGACGGATGGCTTCCCGCCCACCGAAACACTTCCTCCTTTTTCTTCACTCGAGTGTCGTTTGGTGGGGAGTGTTAGTCCCGTGTCTCACAGTGCAGGACTATTCATGCATCTGACCGGACCAGGTCAAGCTCAAGGATCCTCGCCGATACCCGGGTCAGCCATCAAAGGCTCGTGAGAAGACCAAGCGGCCAGACCACGCGAGCCCAAAGCCTCCGCCTAAGAGGCGCCCGCTCGGACAAGTGACGGCTCGTCACCGCCCGTCGTCGGCGTTAGCATGGTTCTAGGCACTTCAAGAGGCACCGCCCACATTCCTGCAAATTAGGCCTCCTTCCGTGAGTCGCACCGAGATCGTCCGAGTGTCTATATTGGGCCAAAGGCCATTGTACTATATATATGACTAGAGCTCGCACATGAGTTCTAGATGAGTTTTGAGTCTTGTCTCCTTTCAGTTTTTCTCTCTATTGCGAGAGCTCATGTATGTTCATCATTGATATCAAGGAAGCTTATCATTTTCCTCTCATTTGTTCTGTTTTCTTCTTCTTGTTCTCTTCTTGCAAATCCCGCGTGACATAGTCCCCCGGACTCTCCTGTTAGATCCACGGGTCCTCACAGAGGGCTGTCTTCCAGGAGTTCCCGAACCCAGACCCCAAACAGGGGAATAGGAGTCTTCATTACCAGATCCACCGTCCTTTGAAGATGACGAAGAAGCACTTAAAACAATGTGCTTGTTTTAAGACAACAGATTTTCTTTTAGCTCCTTCTTTTGAAGTCTCAGCTTCTGGAATGTTGCATGAATTACTTGAGCGCCGTGGATGCTTCAACCTAGAAAAGAAAGTAGGCATCATATCATAAAAGAAAGTTGTAGCTATATGGCAAAACGAGATGGAATGGAACATGAAGCTGGCTTCTAAGTTTTCTTGATAAGTCTGCTGTAAGAATGGCATAAATAGGCAGAAGTTGATGAAACATGAAGCAAACAATGCTAGAGTTACATAACAGAAAAAGAAACCCAAAACAAGAACCCAAAAAATGCTGTATTTACATCAAAGAAATAAAAATGCTTACCTTTCCTTTCCTTTCTTTCTCATTTCGAGGTGTTCATTCTTTCCTCTTAAATCGTCGTTGTGCTTCTTAAACGACCTGGATGAGTTATTTGAATCATCATTTGCTGAATTTCTTCGAACACATTTCTCCAATTCGCTCATTAGAGCAGTCAAAGTATCTCCAGGCACATTTGCAAGGTAACTTTGAAGCCTTTCTCCACTAGAATCGTCCGTTGAACCCTCCTTATCCTTGCCAGATCCATCACGAGACATTGAAAGAAAAACAAAGAGTAATAAATGTCACCGACTCAAAAAACCTAATTAGAAAATTGTTTATTTCTATTTCTAAATACTTACTGCTGGGCATTTTGGCGATGGCAAACGAAGCTGGGAATGGTAATCGGCGAGCTCAATGCAATCGAATACAGAGAACCAAGCTTTAAGGTTAGAAATCGCGCCATTTTTTTTTTTTTTTTTTTACGAAGATCTTTCATATTTCGTCTGATTATTTCGTCTGTTAGCTCCCATCATTTTTTTTCCCTCCTCTTTTTTCTTGCCATTCCTAATCATAAAATATATTGGCAAAACGAATACATTAAATCATAGAGTATATTGGCAAAACGAATACATTAAATCATATGATACATGGTAAATCGTTTGGGATATAAGGTCATGATTGAAATTGTCTTGTCTACATGGCATTAAATCATAGGATACATGGTAAATCGTTTGGGATATAAGGTCATGATTGAAATTGCCTTGTCTACATGGCTTATCTACACAATACAAATATATGTGGTACAAAGTGGCTTATTACCACTATATGTCATACAAGGTGAGAGGCCCAAAGATTATATTCTTTCATCATGGCCTCTAATCCACACGGTATAGATTAAGGAATAAGGGGTGAATATGCCTAACCAACAGCTCTCGTTGCCCTACGTCACCCCCCGTGTGAATATGCACCCAAACCAAAGGGGGTTTAAGGGGGATTTTAATTTAAATGTGTTGGATCCAATGGTTGTGTTAATTAATGTCAATGGTAGTTATGTGTTGGTTGTTAATGTCAATGGTTGTTATGTGTTGGTTGTTATGTGTTGGGGGATTTAATTTTTATATGTTGGATGTTAATGATTTGTCTTGCAAAAATTTTTTTTTGGCCCCTTCGGGGTCTTAGGGACGTCACCCCCCCCCCCTTCGGTGTGACAAAAATTTTAGAATTCAAACCAGAAAAAAACTAGAATTCATTTGAAGCTTTCATCACCTGTAGCTTTTGAATTTGATCACAATAAAACAAATAGAACATAAGTAAAAGTTACCATACCACTACAACTATTTCTCTTTCACAATGACACCATTGTTTATCAATCCATATGATTTTGGATGCTCCATCTCTAGCTTAAAGGTAATGCATGATTCACCTTATGGTTCGATTAAAGTTCCAAACCTACAATATAAATGCATTCTTGTGGCCACTGTTTGACTGATCTGCGTGACATGGAAAAGGGCGTGGAATAATCCGCCTGTTGTGTGCATAAGAACCCGTTTGTTGATTGAAGCTAAAGGCTGGCTGCTATGAACAATCTGGCAGCCAGGAATATCCAAGAGTTGGAAGCAAACGGAGGGCCTAAACTGTAAACTCTTTTTGAATCTGCAGCAAATCTTAGGAAGGAAACAAAAGGGGGTTTTGCAGCACTACGTTGTAGAATCAGGAAACCAATACCTTGTAAAAAAAACATTATGCTAACTGAAGAAACATTAAAAAACAAATACCTTTGTAAGTGTGAGCAAAAAATCCATCTCGTGGTAGTAAAATCCACTCGAGCAATAAGAATCCAAGAGTGCAAGTACACATGCATATGCACACATGCACACACATGCACACATGCACATGCACTTGCACTTGCACATGAACATGCACTTGCACTTGCACATGCACATGAACATGCACATGCACACACATGCACATGCATGTGCACATGCGCAGTGTTCATGCACAAACACATGCAGAGAAAGACAATAACCCTCGGATTGTTCCAACCAACGAAAATCAACGGCCCATAAAGGGTGCACTCTAGAAATACTATTTAGTACACCTCAACGAATACAACAACGAAATCATAGAAAAACCATGTGAAAAAACGTATAAAAATCTAAAAGTAACCAACACATAACAACCAACACATAACTACCATTAACATTAATTAACACAAACCATTGGGTCCAACACATTTAAATTAAAATCCCCCTTAAACCCCCTTTGGTTTGGGTGCATATTCACACGGGGGGTGACTCCGGGCAACGAGAGCTGTTGGATAGGCATATTCACCCCTTATTCCTTAATCTACATCGTACACAAAGTTCCTCGTTTGTGGGGTATGGATGTACAAAAATTGTTATACTGTATAACAAGATTTATAAAATACTATAAGATTTCAGGCAATATACTATATGATTTTGATTTTGTACGTGCAAAACATAATTATAAGGGCTCTCGCTGCCCTACGTCACCCCCCGTGTGAATATGCACCCAAACCAAAGGGGGTTTAAGGGGGATTTTAATTTAAATGTGTTGGACCCAATGGTTTGTGTTAATTAATGTTAATGGTAGTTATGTGTTCGTTGTTATATTAAAAAAATTTTTGGGCCCTACGGGCCCTAACAAAAGCAAACATAGGTAAACTTTAAGGACCTATATATTAATTACTAAGAAGCTTGGATATAAAGATAGCAAGAATATATTTAACATTGAGCTATGAGTGTATGACAAAATATTGGTTAACATATCTTTTGAAAAGCCTCCAAATGTTCTCTATAGTCGCACCTAGATCTGTTTGAAAACTCCTATGATCTTCTTTCTAAAAGCATGAAATAATTTGTCCATGCATATGTGCTCCATGTTGGCTAGTGTTGCTCCTAGCATTGTATACTGTAGAATGTAAAATAGATGCTATATTCGATATTTTTGGGGGACCACATACAAATCCTTGTGATATAAAATATCAATTTCATTGTGTTGATCATTTCTTTTTGCTTCCTGTAAATATCCAAGTTGGAGCGCAAAGCACCAGAATAAAGAACTAATATAATGCATTAACAAAGGTCACATGGAAGGCAATATTCGTATTTCTTTAGATGCTCCCCGTTAAAAAATGCCTTAAAGCAGCCCTGCAAACTCTGAGTAAACATCAATACTACATTAATTCACAAAAAAGACATCTTATTTCAAAGAAGACAGTCAGGGACCTTCTTTGTGTGCACTTAAGAGCAAAGATTTCACATTTGTAGTGTTCAAGTGAGCCAGTTCTGGAACAATAAACAAACTGTGGTTTAGTCACAATCTCTTACCAACAGCAATTGGGTGAATCAAATTGGGTGAATCACTGCTATACTCAAGAATATCTTCAGAATGTATGGCACCCAATCCATTTTCATCTCTTTCATTGAAACAATCATCTCTCCTTCCATTTGCACGGACTTTATGCCAACCTTATCCGATGGCGAAATGGCGATGTTACCTACATGAACGTAAAGCACACGTGCTTAAATTATCCAAGTAGCAAACATTGTTAATTGGCATTTTTTCCACTTACGACCACAAATACCGAATATATATGAATTGCATTGCATTTTGGAAATCCATGAATTGGGCTGCAGATGTCATTTGGAAACAAGCATATGGATGTATCGGACATGCATAATGAAAGAACATTCTTGATCGAGAAAGCTTGACTTACGTTCGCTCGCAACCAAATAAATACGTCTGTTTTCTATTCAAAACGCCACCTTCTTCAAATGCACTCTGGAAGAAACATGTCCAGAAATAGGCATGCATACAAATTGCAGGCTAAATTCTCAGAACATATCCAAATGAAATGGATTGTAATGGATAGAGATCAAAAACTTCATGGTCAAGATGTGCCCGTAATTCGTGTTGAAACCAAATAGTCCATGGCAAAGAATAGATGCACCAACTCAAATGGCCAAAAAAGATAAGACCCAAGGAAGCCTCTGATTCATAAGTGAAACCAATCTGCAGCTATTAGGTCTGCAGTTTCGTTTGCGTAGAACGGCAGCAACAGGACCAAAAATACGAGTTCCCATTGGTTCGCCCTGCTTATTTATTAGCACAACTGCATTCTCCTCAGAAAGATGCACAAGAGGATGTTGCCTGCCCACCTCTAATATCTGCAAGGCCAGTTGCTTTGATGGTTCAAGAACCTGCAAAAGATCTCGCTCAAAGTTATGCAGTTTACCAGAAAAATCATACTTTCATGTCACTTTGCCTGACCTTAGAAGCAATTAGGCGCTGCAGTTGAGAGAAACATTTCTCCCGTGCAAGCAACTGTACAATCAAAGTATAGATAGCATGGGGAATCCTTAACTTCTCAGCGCCTGAACTGTACCCGACAGTCGAGGTGGTTGATATTTAACTCCCAACTTCAGAACAAAAAAGACACGGTTCCAACTACATTAAGCTTACCTGTGAATGTATTCAACTATCACAGCAACAAGAGACTGAGCATCCACTGCCATTAGCTCCTCAACAACAAGAAATACTTCTTCGTACACTTCCTTAGGTGACACAACAGGACTAGACCCCCTAGAAACCTGCAACCCTGGTTCTGGCAATGGTTCCGTGCTGTCATTCTTCTCAGACGGTGACAAATTAATGCACCAATCCATTTCTCTCTACATCCAAATCGTTGCCCTTCTGAAAAGACTTAGCCATAGTTCTATCTAATCTGGAATTATCTACTGAGGTACTCGTCCACTTAATTTGACTGCCATCGCTTCTTTTGGCAATAAACTCCTTGATCTTCTGTCTAGACCTTGCATCATCGAAATTACCTACCATGGATTGTATCTGAGGTTCTAGCTCTTCTGAAAGGAAGCCTTTGTATGAGCTTGCATGTAAACATTTGCCTAGCGAGAACCAAATGGAAAAAATGATACCCACCAGCTGAAGAATAGTGTAGCTCTTCTTCCCCAAATCATTTCCACATAAACCAGAAGCAAGCCCTATGTTTGATTTATCTCTGATAATAAAAATGCCCTAATCCACACAACCCTAAAAAAACCCTAAAAATAATGGGAGGATATTCACACCCACCACAAAAAAGCCCCCACCACAGGATTTGCCCCCTTTTCTAAAATCAACGGCTAACAAAAGGGTGCACTCTAGAAATACTATTTAGTACACCTGGATGAATACGGCCACCAAATCATATGAAAACCTTAGAGAAAACAGTACAAAAACAGAAAAAAAACCCCCTGTTATAATGCTAGATATTCCAGTAATTTAAAAAGCTATTTTAGTAATGTATCATGTGCCTTTCATTTTTGCTTCATTTACAGCTTTGAATGTTTCTGATTCTTGAGTCCGAGCAGTGTTCCTTTGGTTTACGGAAAGTTGGTGCTGTTATCAATAACCTGTTTGCATTTTCATTATGGTCTTGCTCATTGCCCCCCCAACCCCCACCCCTCCCCCCTCCGGGTGGAATATAAACCCTTAGGGCATTATCTTTTTATTTTGCATATATTTCTATTTTATATCTAAGGTAGAAAGATAATTGCCTGGAAGTATACTATTTATTTTCATTTACTTCATTTGATCATGTAAATTATTGAACAGGTTCAATATGTCGAGCTCAGAAAGTAGTGGCAATGCCGGGGATAGTTGCTTGCCACGTCGCATCTTAAGAAAATCATCATCTTCGTCATCACTTGGAAAGTCAACATCTTTAACGTCTTCATCATCTTGCGAACCGAATAGGAAACGAGCTAGAAGAGACCCAAATAAAGCTTTCTATCTCCATCGCGATCTTTGTTGGTGCAACAAGTGTAAAGGCAAGACCACTCGTTCGTACCGCATTCGTCAAGAACATGAAGTAAAGTTTGGTCTTCGGCAGACGCGACCAAGTCAACCTGATGAAGGACATGATCCCGAACATGATGAAAATGATGTAAGTTGGTTCCTAAAATAATTCTTTTGTAGAATAGAATTAAAATAAAGTAGAATTTTCTTATTTATTATTCTATTATATTTGGTCTATGTAGTCCTCTGATGAAGCGCCTGACTCACATAATGCATTCATTGGTGGAACAAGCCAATGGTAGCGAAAACGACGATGGTGCATATGCTAGCAATGTAAATGACAACTCATATAGGGAAAAGGCAGCATATCTCCAGGATGAGGCAAGCACGCCATTATTCCCAAATGCTCCTGTTTCTCGCCTTGCCACTTGTATACTAATCCTAAATCTCCAACACAAAGTTGGTTGGAGCAACAATAGCGTCTCTGAACTTTTTAGGTACGTAGGTGTAACTCATTTGAATGTTAAAGTTTATTGTATATATGCTTACTTTCGTTTTCTATAGTTTACTTGATAAAATCTTGCCAGATGGGCATTGTCTCCCAAAGTCTAGGAGAGAGGCTAGAGAGCTATTGCGTTCATTTGGACTCGAGTATAATGTCGTGCATGCATGTGTTAATGATTGTGTTCTATTTCGCAATGACTATACAAATGACCAGTCTTGTCTAAAATGTGGGGAAGCGCGTTATGAGGAAGGTAGAAAGACAAAGGTGCCAAGAAAGGTATTATGGCATATGCCTATAATTCCTCGCCTTCGACATATTTTTCGATCACCAACACTAGCAGACTTCATGGATTACCATGCACAACATCGTAGCAGGGATGGAAAAATGAGAACTCCTGCAGAAGGGGTCTTATGGAAACATATAGAAGAAAGGTGGCCCGTTTTTGAATTGGAACCCCGCAATATAAGGCTTGGATTAGGGATTGATGGTGTTTGCCCATGGGGGACTCAGTCATCCTCACATAGTGTGTGTGGCCTGTAGCGGTTGTAAATTATAATATACCACCATGGATGGCTACAAAACCTAGCCATATTATGTTGACTTTTTTTTTTTGAAGGACGTGAGGCTCTTTTTATTGACAAGAACAAAGGCACCATACACAATGCACATACAGGAATAAATCCCTAGTGGATAGGCTGACCCAACTAGGCAAAAACACCCGTCTATGCATAAGAAGAACACCGTAAATACGTCTGCCAAATTATCTCTTTTTTATCATCAGCTAGAGATGAGCAACGATAAGCTTTAGTGATCTTCTGCTGAGCACAACGAAGAAGCTGCTGATCAGAGATGTGTGCACCTTGGAAAATACACAAACGTCGCCTCTGCCAGATAGACCACAAAATCCAACTAGAAGCAAGATGAAATGCCCGCTTACGCAAGTTAGGCCAAACAGGGGGATAAAGTGCAAGTAGGATCTCCTGGCTAGTAAGAGATACATTGAAAAGAGTGAACAGCCACTCCCAAGCAAGCCGTAGATGATCGCACAAGAAGAAGCAGTGTTCAATAGTTTCAACACGTTGGCCACAGAGAGGGCAACAATCTGAGACTCTAGGGTTCATCTTGTGAACCAAGACATTCACTCGAACACATCTATGAAGAATTTGCCAACACAACGCTGACACTTTAGGGTGGAGCAATTTATCCCATGTCCACATCCAAACACTTTGATCATTCCAGATATGTATGTGTATCATTTCTTTATCCTTTGCATTTATTTGATCATTCCAAATATGTATTTATGTAGAGTTTCATTTATACTTTCTATTAAGCATGAAATGGCTATTATAGGAAAATATAAAGTGAAAAACATGGATGTCTACTTAGAACCTTTAGTAGAAGAACTTGAAATCTTGTGGAAGGGAGTGCACATGTACGACATCTCTAAAATTCCACACGACTTTACATTTTATGGGATGCTATGCTTTACTCTTCATGACTATCCAGGTTTTTCTGAAGCTTCAGGTATGATATAGTAGGTATTAGTGCAAAATCTATCAAAGTTCAATCATTATTCTAATATTTTGCCTTTATTCTATTGCAGGTCTACAAACAAGCGGTGCATGTGGATGCCCATCTTGTGGGACTAGCTTAACCTTCAAAACATCTGAAAAAGCAAATATATTTGGGGTGTAAAAAGTACTTAGCTGATGGCCATTCTGCGCGTGGCTCTGATGACACGCCGAAGCCAAAGAGATGGACACCCAAGGATGCTTGGCAGGAGAAAAATCCCAATGTGGATTACTTGACTGGTTATAGAGATGTCAATGCAAATCTTCCTCCTGGAATGAGGTTATCTATTTTTTATAGGTTGGAGTATTGGACTGACTTGGAGTTGGTCCATTTACTTGATCCTATGCACATTTTCAAGAATGTTGCTCATTCCCTTTGGCAGCATTTAACGTGTGAATGGGAAACATTGGCTGCTAGATTGGATCTGAAAGAGCACAACATAAAAAGAAAATATTGGCCCATTGAGAGAAAAGGCAAGAAGACTCTAACATGGAAACAAGGTGCATGGGTTCTAGGAAAGAAAGAACAGGTTGAAGTGAATAAGAGAATAGCAAAGGTGCGGACACCAACTGGATATGGGGCTTCTTTGAGAAAGGTGTTTACAAAAAAAGGCAGTCTCAGTGGGTTGAAGACGCATGATTGGCACAAGTTTCTTCAGGTACACTTTGATTATTGTACTCTTATTCCTTGCAATAGATTATTTTGCAACATATGCAATGATATGTACTTTGCAGCATATACTTCCTTGTGTGATAGGGGACTTCTTGACCCCACAAGTAAGGAGCATTATATTTCGATTGGGAAAATTTGCAAGGTGGGTCTCTTCTAAAGAGATCGATGTGGCCGAAATATCAAAAGTGGAGGAGGAAGTGATTATATTGCTTTGTGACATTGAAAAGGAGTTTCCCACCAGTTTTTTTGACCTATAGGTACTACTAAACAAATTCTATGCAATTATATAATTTTGTTTTTAGCAACTATACTATAAGTACAATAAACAATGTACTTAATAAACAGGTACATCTGTTGATACATATTCCTTTTTTTTTTTTTTTTTTTTTTTTTTTTTTGAGGTTAAGGCAGTTTTGATATTACATGCAAAAAGAGATTACATGAATATTTACAGCAATTGCAAAGGAAAAAACAAGCCTTTGCAATGCTTACTTATCCCAAGAAGGGACTGGAAAGAGCAGCACAGCTAGATAAACAAAATAAGCTGTACCAGCTGATCAAAGAAAAATATCAAGTGCCAGAAATAGTTTTATAACAGAAATAAACGTCTGGTTCTCTATTCATAGCTCAAATCAAACTCCAGTGGATCGAACTGGACAATATGAAATACTGTCTCAAGCTCATCAAGATCCAGAGGAGTATGGACCATGAACTGCAGCATGATTTCAGAGGTGACGTCGAAGTGCTCCTCCCATTTTGCAGCAAAGTAGATCTTCAGATCATTCCACCACCAAAGATCTTCATATTCCAGAATGACTCCCAATGCTATCTGAGCCCAAATGTGCTGTTTCAAGTGAATCATTTTGGCTTTGATCTCCCCCCTTGTCCACTGTACAAAGGTCGGCTTCGGATCATATCTTCCACGGGACGGGGGAATAACCATGTCATAGTGCTCAGTCACAAAATCTGTCAGTGTGAACATCAGCATCAGGAAGTGTTAATTTGAAAAAAGCATAAAAACCATGGTAATTCCCAAGAGAATCCCAATTTCTGTCATATGCTGAGCCCTTGCATCTTCTATGAGCAATAGCAGTCTCAACCAGTAGGGACTAAAAACAAGCCTTAATCCAATTGAGGTTAAAAGCTTTCTGATCATGAAGGATTCAGTTTCGGTGCTTCCAAGTGGACCAAAGAGCCAGGGTTCTCAGAGTGCCACAAAAGGCACTTGGGAAGTTTAGAAAGACAAAGAATTCCTGGGAAGAGGAACCAGGAGTGGCCATACAAAGATTTCTTGCCCAAGTCCAAAAGGGTAAAAGACGAGGACACTGAAAGACATGCAAGTTAGACTCTGGAAGTAGACAGCCCAGAGGGCAAGTATTGGAGTAAGCAGCCTTATACTTTGCTATTCTGTCATTTGTGGACAGACTCTGGTTCAGCAGTAACCATCTAAACAAGATAATCTTTTTTGCACAATAAGCCTGCCAACCATCAGTGATCATTTTGACTGCCTCCTGCTGAGTGCAGCCCCATTTTGTGGTGACCTTGAGATCAGAAGGTTGAATGATCAATTTGTAAATTCTGGAGACACTATAGTTTCTCTTTCCCTCACAACTCCATGAGATAGGAGCTAATGAGTCTTCCCAGTTATTCAGGGAACGGGAAATGACAGAGAAGATCTTTTTGTTCACCTGTGTGTCACTGATTTTAGCCACCACTTCCTGCCAAGTGAGCCAATTACCATTGCATCTGAGGTCAGCAATGGATTTAAGCCCAACATCACTCCATTCTTTGTATTTTCTTGGGTGTTTGAGAGCCAAACACCCTGCTTCAGTAGGTAAAAGATTGTGATGCCAAAAGAAATGAAATTTGGAGCTTACCTTTTGAAGGTCATCCGCATGGAAACAATGAGAAGCTTCATTCCATGCTTCCAAAAGTCGCCTCATGATAGGAGATGTGTGGGGCCCTGCTGTAAGCTGATAAAAAGCAGAGTCTGGGAGCTGATGTTGGATAGAATTGCTACCCACAGGTTTGGTTTGCTGGATCCAGTACCTGATAAAGGCCATGGCAGGGGAATCATAGGAAGAGGCAAGAGCACGCCAAATCAATTTTGCAGCTAGGGCCTGAGCTTGTTTGAAAAGATCTTTGCATCCAAGGCCTCCAGAGTCTTTTGGAGTAATGAGATTCTGCCACGCAACTTTATAGTCACCTTGCCAGATGAATTTCCGAATAGCAGTCTGGATTTCCCCATAAGTTGCCTTATCTGCCACAATTGCAGATGAAAAATAAATGTGTGTACTGGCAATAACTGAATTGGCAATTTCCACCCTTCCTGCCAATGAAAGTGAGGCAGGGTACATCATGAATTTCCTTTTGATCCTGTTTGTGATGGGAGACCAGAGACCATGAAGACTCATATCTGGTGCAAGTGGAAGACCCAACAGTTTGGTAGCCATACCTTTTTCCAAAATTGCTATGTCTGCAATTTTGCTTTCAGTGGAATTCAGAAGAATAGTGCACTTGGCTCTATTCAAGAGCACACCTGAAGCTTTACCAAAGATCTCCATGGCAGATAGGAAGGCATCATCCTCTAAAAAAATAAACGTATCATCAGCATACTGCATCAAAGATAAATGCATACCTTCATTAGGCATCTGGAGGCCTTTGATTTGCCCATTTTGTTGAAGTTTGAGTGTAGCCTTGGTCATCATCTCAGCAACTATCAGGAAAAGGTAAGGGGCCAAAGGGCACCCTTGCCTTACTCCCCTTTTACATGGGAAAAAAGGAGATGGGCAGCCATTGATGAGGACTGCAGATCTGGCTTCCTTGTTGAAAGCTAGGACCAGATCAATTACCTTCTGAGAGAAGCCCAGAAATTCCATAGCTTTGCCAAGGAAATCCCAATTAATAGTGTCAAAAGCCCTTTTGAAGTCAAGCTTCAAGAGCATGCAATTCTGCTTAGATAGATTATTCCAATGCAATCCTTCATAAGCCCCAATAAAATTATCAAGAATGCTTCTACCAGGTAGAAAGGCAGTTTGTAAGGGACTAATGAGAGCTTCCAGAGTAGGTTTGACCCTATTTGCCAATATCTTTGCAAGGATTTTATAAATGGTATTGGTCAAGGAGATTGGCCTCCAGTCAGAGAAGGCCATAGGCTGATCCACTTTAGGGACTAAGGCAATTAGACCAGCATTTACTGCAGGGTGCAAACTTTCTGCCTGCCAAGCCCCCTGCACAAAAGTTGTAATATCTTCCTGCATCACATCCCAAAATTCCTTAAAGAATTCAGGGGGAAAGCCATCAGGACCAGGGCTTTTTCCAGAAGCCATGGAATTAAGAGTGATGAGAATTTCCTGTTTTTGTGGTAGAGCTACAAGAGCGTCATTATTGACTGGAAGAGAGTCAGAGTCAAGGTCAATCATACTAAAGAATTGCTCAATGTCTGACTGTGAGGTTGGCAGCTTATCGAACAACTCCTGATATCTTTGAGTAAAGAAATTTTGGATTCCCTGCTGACCTTGAATAATACCACCCTGCTCATCTTGGACTGAGATAATGCCATTGTTAATGATCCGACTCTTAGCAGCCCTAAAGAAAAAAGAGGAACTGCTTTTGTCCATAAAGTTGACATATTGACACTTACTTCTAATAGCCAATGATTGAGCCTCCAGTTCCTCCACATGTTTGACCTTAATCTCCAGCTGGTTCTCCAATTCCTGCAAGGTCTGATTGTCTTTATCAAGAAACAGAGATTCCCTTACCTTTTTTATTTCAGTGTAAATTTCATTTTTCTGCTTCCTCTTCTTTTCTGCCCAATCCTTACCCCATTTTTTGATCCAGCCTTTGAGTGTTTTTAACTTCTGCACAAACCCAATCATGGACCTACTATTCCCAATCTTGGGAAGAGATAAATAATAATCCTTCAATTGAGAACAAAAATCCTTGACTTGGAGAAGTTGAACATTGAATTTGAAAGGGGTGCTTGCCTTAGCAGCCCGAGGGGAGACTACAAGTGATTCCAAAACCTGTGGAAAGTGGTCAGAAATGGGATAAGGTTGGCAGGACCTGCCCCTAGTAGATGGATGTTTTTTCTAGAGCGCTACATGAAGGTGCTTAAAAGTTTTGTTCGTCAAATGGCAAAACCAGAGGGTTACATGGCCGAAGGCCATCTTGTACAAGAAACGCTACTTTATCTTAACAATATCACTACTTCGCGCCATCCAGATGATCCTAAGTTGTGGAAGAAAGAAGAACTCAAAGAGATTACATCAGAAGTATTACATGATAATGATGTAGAACGAAGTCTGAGTGATGACATGCATCTTGCGGTAAGCACATTTGTTCTTAATAATATTGCAAGTTTACAACCATGGAGAGACTTGTATGAAATTGCTAAGGAGGATGCACGTAGAAGGTAACAGGACGATCAATGGGACAATCTGTTCCAGATGTTATGGATAATACGTGGTTGTTGGCTCGTATGGATGAAGCTAAAGATTGTGGTCAAGTTATTCCAGATGATGATTACGAGCTTGCTCTTGGTTGTAGTAGAAAGGTATTATAAATCTTTGACCAGAAGTTTCATTTTGTTTATACTATATTACTCATCATTACTATCAATTTGTTCTAGGCACGATTTTATACTTCGATGTGGGCATATGGGCAGCATTTTTGCATCAACAGTGTTGATAAGTGTAGGGTTACATTTGATTCAGGAATCAACTCAGAATTTGAACAAAAAAGTCAATCTAGCAACAGGGATCACAACCTTATGGAGAGTAGCCTAAATTACATGGGAATCTTGACTGACATTATTGAGTTAGATTATCGTAGCTTTCATGTAAATGTTTTGAAGGCACGATGGTTCAAAGTGGTATGCAAAGGTCGTGGCAAGACAGTTAGAACTCATCCATCAGGATTTCCTGAAGTGGATTCTTCGAAGGTATTACCTGAAATGAAAGAACCTTTTGTTTTTCCAAGTCAGGTTGAGCAGATATTTATCCACGAGAACCCTAATGATACAAAGTGGTGAATTGTCGTACATTCTCAACCAAGGGCTTGACGTATAATTGCTTTTTCTGTAGCTGAAAATAATATGGAAGACCTCTCTCATGAAGTTCATGATGATGATGATTTTGATGATGGTGGTGGTAGTGGTGGTGGTGACGTTCATGTTGATGTTGCTAATGATTTTGATGATGGTGGTAGTGGTGGAGGAGGTGGCAGTGGTGACAGTGGTGGTCGTCGGGAGAGTGTTCTAGGTATATCTAATGATGTTGATGACCCATTGTTGCATGACGCAGAAGAAGGAGAACTGGAAGATATTGCCACCAACACTGAAGAGGAAGGTGCGTATTTGGGAGATGGTTTGCTTGAGGATGATACTAATGAACACGTTCCTTACGAATCACCATTGGGACTTTCAGAACGAGAGGAGGTTGATAAAGAAACAACTTATGTGCTCTGATCCCCATTTAGTTCGCCAATCCACATTCATGATCATGATAAGGATTATATTGAAGATGAAGAGATCATTGGACATGTACATGATCATTCTGAAGCAATTAGGGGTTTGGCTCTTTGTTTATATCTAGATGATGATGAGATAGAGGATATTGAGCATGACCTAATTGAACAAACTGACGTGTTCATGTGATTAATCAGCATTTAAGCTTATTACTATCACTAAAATGGTACATGTCATTTATTTTCTTACCTTCCTAAACACTTTGCTCCCTTTTTCATATTCTCAGGTACACCCTTCACCATTACTTATTCCCCTTCATCTGACTAGTTCTTAGGTATCCAATCCATTGTTGAATTATCCCAAGTAATAGCCCTTGCTACAATAACATATATTTAATGATGTATAAAAGCAATAAGCAACTCTTGTAGTGACTTAGTTAGAATATTGCTTACAAACTGTTGCAACAACCCATTTAAATTGCAATATAAAGTTGACAAATGCTCCTCAAAATCTCGTTGAATATTAGATAAAATTTTGGATAACATTTTGTTATAAGTTTTAAGAAAAATTATCGTAACTTAATTATAATTTTGTTCAAAAGTTGTCGCAATAACCTAATCAAGTTGCGCTAAAAGGTTGACAAAAGGGGGTCATTGCTTTGATGAAATATTTGACGCTATGCACTAGACACAATTTTGACACAATACAAGCACTTGGTGTCAAGTTAGTAGCATTTGACACAAAATTGACACTAGATCGGTTGACACTATATCCCCCATCCTCTTGTAGTGTTTCTTGATCCAGGCTTGTCTCGAATCTGAAATCTCGGAGCCAGCCATTTGCCGCCTGAATGTCGTCATCATACATATGTCAGAGTAAATGAATTTGGTGTGGCTCATACCAAATTCGGTCTAAATGTGATCTCCTTTTGACATGGTAACGCCCTAAGGGACCACCATTTTATAAAGCTTTTCTAATACCTAGAGACCATAACAAACCAAGCAATGACCACCAGCAAATCAACAACGCTACTCATTCTTTAAGATATTGACCACCATCAAACTACTATGAGCTCAACGTTTCCATTTCTTCATAATGTGTATGGCTACTTCTATGGCTTACAACCATGGGCATTGTCTTGTTTTTGTTACATGTCAAGTGATGGAAGAAGTAATAAGATGAAGTAGGTGCTACGCTATGTGAGTTAGCAAAAGGGCTTACTCAGAGCCGATTACTCCAATATAGTAGTCTTGTGCCATGGAGAAGATCTCCAAAAAATTGCACGAACATGGACGGTCTCCTAGAGCCGATTACTCCAATATAGTAGTCTTGTGCCATGGAGATCTCCAAAAAATTGCACGAGCATGGACGGTCTCCTAGCCACCAGATCACTGTGTCCCAAAAACACTATTGCTACCATGCCCCATGACATCAACAGTTTGCTTACAAAAAAATAAGGCTAAGGAGATGCATGCTTTTAATATTACTAGAAAATGCAAAATGTATTGTGAACTTGTGTGCATTAATTTGGCCTGCAAAGAACAATCGTGGTATTTATCAACCACCGTCATGTTTGAACCAGCGTGAACCTAAAAAAACTCCGTGTATTTTTTCTCTCAATGTGGTTTTAACATGACACTCACTCAAAAATTGGTTAAGTCCACAAAAACCTCGTGTATTTTTTTTGGTTCAAACATGACGGTGGTTGATAAATACCACGCCAGAAAACACCAAAACAAAACGAATATGCTTGCATTGCATAGCGCCGTATTGGAAGGGAGGCTGAACTGTAATGCAGTAAAGATCCGTTGACCTGTTTTCCATCCCATGGCCAACCTGCATTGCCGGACCTGGTTTGCCATACCCAGGTCTTCGACCTTGGCCAAAAAGAATTGTGGACGGATTAGTTTTTGTTAAGGTCGAAAACCTGAACGGATCAAGGTCAGATCTTCATCGGAACATTGCGTCTGGACGCTTGGCCAGAAAAAAAATCAAGGCCAAATTTTTATGGGAACATTGCGTACAGAAGCCTGGCAAGAAAAAAAAAAAAAAAAAAAAAAAGGTTCTGGGCCCATGGGGAAGCAAGCACAACCAAATCCTTTTCTCACTCTGTTTCGGATTATATACATAGTTCTGACTGAGCTTATCCCCAGCCCAACAATGCGCCCTTGATCCTTGTCTGATTTTAATCCAAAATGGTTTTCTCTCTGGTTTTGCCGGAGCTAGTCATGCTATTTTTTTTTCCATGGATTATCGTAGCCCAAATGGACAGCAACTCTGCGTCAGTTATGCCTTTTCACCCTTTTGGATCTGCAAATATGATGTCCTACAGGTCAGATTATGGCAGAAGCGGGGAGGTAGATAAAAAATGCAGTGATTTCAATGGCAAACATTCTCCAGGTATGCTTCATGAACCTGGCAATGCTCAGTGGAGGATACAAAATGAGCTTTCCTTTAGAAATGGGGACTGGACGCAGGACTCAGGTTCTGCCCCTCTTTTGCCCTATTTTTTTCGGAGGCCGTTTGGCAATGAGACAATAGACAACAGTACTCAACCTATGCATATTACATCCTTCTGGATTACAGATGTCAACGTTGATAAAAATAGAGATTCTGCAAGACTGAGTGCAGTTCTTAAATTGGCAATCGATGCACACATGGGTTTATCTTACATGGATGACTTCCATCAGGAATTCACCGTGTATCCAACTACTAGCATCCTCACTGTTCTCATGGAGGGGATCTACACAGAAAGCAATGATGATCGAAGAATATGTATGCTGGGTTGCACTTCCCTTCCAAAAAGAAGTTCCAACCAGTCTGATCCATGGTCGGATTTTGCCTTAGGTAAGCAGGATTCTGTTACAAAGTCATGTGACCTCATGCTAAGGATGCGATACCCTAAGGAGCTTTCTCTAACGTCCAGGGATATGCAAGGGTCCTTTACAAGCTTCAGCACTAATGTTCACTTTGACAAGGTAAGCATGTCTTCACAGCTTGGAGCATATTCAATCTATCAGTTTAATAGTGGAAATCTAGTAGAAACTGCTTGTACAGATAAAATAACGCCACCTTTGGCCACTGAATTGTACAAGGAAGATCACTTTTGTGCCACCCTTCAGCAAATTTTATGTGGGGAATCACAAGATATAATGCCTAATTGGCAATGCAGGAAGTCTGAGGAATTTTGTAGCAGAGTGGGACCTTTTGAAGACTACTCTGGAGGAATGACTCCTGGTGGTCATATCCGTCTGCAAGATGTTAGATGTGTGGACTTCATTGGAGCCAAGAGTGAATTGAAGGCCAATGTGAGTGCTGTTTTACGAGTAGTAACCCGAGGGATGGGTCAGCATCTAGCATCTGAAAGTTCAGCTCTTGATGCTCTCACGCTTGCAGCTGAAGGTCTGTGGGAAAGTTCCACTGGACAACTTTGTATGGTGGGATGCCTTGGGGGGAAAAAAGACCGGTGCATTGCTCGAATTTGTGGCTACATTCCCCTCACCCTTTCCTTGAAACAAAGAAGCATATTTGTTGGCAGTGTTTCCACTGTCAATTCTGGGGATTCCTTTTATCCCTTGACATTTTACCAAAAACTCTATCCGCGGATTCTTCCTGCTGGTTTAGCCAATAAATTGTCATACAGATATTCAAGAACTGATCAAGCTGGTGCAATTCTGGAAAGTGAAGTTCCTTCAACGCTTGGTGATAAAGTTATTTTGTCATTGTTGAAGTACCCTACTCAAGATAAAGGGAGATTGAACCAAGACCTCACTGTCCATTCACTTTTTATTTCCCATGATGATGCAGACAGTTTCCAACATCAAACTAGCTTTCTAAGGTTTGACATTATAGCTGTGGAAGATGTCATGTCTCTAGACTGGTCAAGTTACATGCCAGGTTTAATATCATCAGTGACTGCCCCTCATGATGAGACTGTCCCTCTAAAGAAAGGGGAGTTTGTCAAAGTTGCTGCAGAAATAAGGCTATTAGATCCAAACCCTATCTCAGCAGAAGGCCTATATAATCCAAAGACAGGGAAAATGTACCTTGTGGCATGCAAGCACCCAAAGTTATCATGGGAAGGACTTAACAAGACTGATGATGTTGAGCTGGAAAATGGTTTGGATTGTTTGGTTGAAATGATTGTTAGTTATCCAGCTACTAATGCAAGATGGATGGATAGTCCTACAGTGACCTTAGAAATCAGCAGCAAAAGGAATGAGGACGATCCCTTCTTTTTCAAGACTATCAAATTGGAGACATGTCCCATCCTATACAGCCAACAACAAAAGGAGATTGTTTCTCGAAAAAATCTAGAAGAAATTCTAAGCATATTTACATTGAGTCTTATGATTCTCTGTATCATATCCCAGCTGTGGTATGTGAGAAAAAATCCAGAATCAGTGCCATTTATTTCACTCATCCTGATTGCAGTGCAGGCCATTGGGTACATTATTCCTCTACTCACGGGTTCAGAGGCTTTATTTGCTAGGCTCACATCTGATGGCAATGATGATGCTAGGTCTGATGTCATAAAGGAAGGAGAGTTGAGGCATGTTATTCTCTATTTTGTGAAGCTTCTCACTTATGTAGCATTTTTGTTGGTCCTTATACTCTGCCAGAAAGTAGTGAAATATCGCATTCGTTTGTCCACAAGATTTCCACTCGAGCCCAGAAGAGTGCCATCAGATAAGAAAGTGTTAAGGATCTTTGCCCTTATACATTTCATTGGCTTCTGCCTTGTGCTGATAATTCATTCTGTTTTGCAAGCAAAGGACCATACTAAGACAGCCACATTTGTAGATTGTAAAGGTGCAGTGAAACATGATATTGAATGGATGAAAGAACTGAAAGAGTATGGAGGGTTAGTACAGGATCTTTTTCTGCTTCCCCAAGTTATTGGAGGAATGGTTTGGGAGATAAGAGGGAAGCCGCTAAGGCGCACTTATTACATAGGGCTGACATTGCTGCGGTTGCTTCCCCATGCATACGATGCAGTTCGTGCACCAATAGGCCTATTCAATCCTTATTTTGCTGATGAATCTGTGTTTGCCAATCCAAGGTTGGATTTTTATTCAAGAGCAGGAGATATGTCCGTTCCCTTACTGGCATTAGTGCTTGCGATTGTTGTGTATATCCAACAAAGATGGAATGATTTGAGGCGGAAAGTACGAGTCGTAACGAGGGATTCATAAACAAATGTAGTAGTAGCATTTATTAATAATAAGTAATCCTTCTGTTCTCCTGTTGAGATACGAAGCCTTCGAATCAAAGATCTTTCCTCCGACAGCCCAAGCACGCTGTTTATAACAGCGTCTCTAATATTCTGTTTTCTGTCAAGCCGAAGTCACATGAATCATTTTGGCGGTGCTTTTGGCGGTGCCGGAAATCATGGCAGGACAGCTGGCTGCCAGCGCATTCACATGACGCCTTCAAAACTTCTTGCAGCAGCGGCCACAGCGCGGGTTCCAGGCTCCCATTGAACAACAGCAGCATCGACTCCGACCTTATCAGGTACTTTTCTCCTATCCAAGCAGTCCATTTCCGAATTCTTGACTGTTCACAGACTAGTATAGACCAGAAATAATTTCATAAAGCTCTTGTCAATCACTGTAAACTATTTTCTGTTTTAATTTTCTGTTTAAATTTCTGTCATAGTTTCACAAATATGGAAGGGTATGATGAGGAGCTAATGAGTGACAGCGATCTTGAAATCGACAATCTGAACACAGGTTTGGAGGAGCTAATTGACATGTTGATGCAAATATGTGTTATGTTTATGCTGCTGTTGATCAATGAGAAGCTCCAGAAGCGTAGAATATGGTGGATGTACCCAAGACATATATCTTTTTGGGCAAATTTAAGTAATAATCTTTGGCTCCACTCTGGTATAGCTGGTGAGCATAATTTCAGGAACTTTTACAGAATGCATCCAGATAATTTTGAGAAGTTGCTTAGGCTAGTAGTGCCACATATTATACAATATTATACAGGCTGATCTATCTATTGTGGTCCGTGAACCTATTGAAAAAGTAAAGGCCCTAGCAGTTGTAATTTTCAAATTGGCCCATAACGAGAAGGGTTTCATTTGCGCAGAAATGTATGGGATGGGAGCAAGTACAGTGCATAAGTATACCAAAATTGTTGTCAATATACTAGCAGAGAAACTTAGGCATGATTTCATTAGGGCTCCATCTGGGAATAGACTACAGAACATTATAAATGATTTTGAATCCATATCAGGTGTGCCACAGATTGCTGGTGCAATTGATGGCACTCACATTCCCTTCAAAAAAGCACCAATAAGGAAATGGGACCAGCAGATTATTGGAGTAGACATCATTTTTTCTCCATTGTGCTGCAAGCTGTCTGCGATCCTTCACTAATATTTTGGGACGTCTGCTGTGATGCTCCCGGTGGTGCACATAACACAAATCATTTTTATAAATCCCCGTTATTTGCCAAGTTGTCGAGAAGGCATATTTTACGCGGACCTTCAAGAGTGTTGCATGATAGAAGAGTGCAACCCTATTTAATTGCAGATTCTGGATATCCTGCATCAGAGTATATGATGGTGATCAAGAAGAAAAGACTTAGTGATCCTGCAGATGCTATTCGATTCTCCAAACACTTGTCACAAGCTAGGGTAGTGATAGAGAATTGCTTTGCTCTACCGAAGGGTCGCTGGAACATCTTATGCGACATGCCAATCAAAGTGCCTCATGCGCCTAAGGTAGTTATTGCTGCTTGTGTTCTTCACAACATGCTACAAATTGAAAATGAGGATGAATACTTTTATACACGTGTGGTTTTGTATGGAGGGTTACCACTTAATCAAGGAGATACGGCGCGAAGAAGAGACGGAAAACTGCTGAGGGACACTGTTTTCAATCATATGCAAGCTCAGAATCTGATTTAAACTTGTATGTTTGTATTGAATTTATGTGAACCATGTGTGTTTTTTTGAATTCATAATAGTGCAAGTCTCGTTTTATAATTCTTAGATTGCATGTCTAACATGAGTTAAATACATATATATTAAAAAACCATAGAAAATTTCTTCTACTACATAGACTTCAATCCAAACATGACAATTTAATCTAAGAGCATAACTTATACATCAAATAAATCGCTCAAGGAGCTTGATCCACCATTGAAGAAGGCATTGTCCATGTTGGAGGATGGGGTAGTGCTTGCATCCCAGAATTGCTGCCCTTCCATGCGGTTTGAATCTGGCGCATCTTTAATTGTGATAGTTACAACCCGAAGTTCCTCCTTCCGTTTGGGCGCCTCAAGTTCTAACAATTCTCTTCCGTCTAATAGCTTCCTCCCTTCGAGCCTCGATTCTTCTCCTACGTGCCTCTGCTGGATCTATCCTCTCGACCTCTCTGTCCAGCTTGAAGTTCCATCAACTTCAATTCACGATGGACATTAGTGACATCTTTCATGGCTTGAGCCAAGATGGTGGCAAATGCCTTGGTGCCCTCTTCGGTGGCGCCTGCCTTCGTCTTCTTTCCACGAAGACTAGATGCACTTCGTTTACGCTCCTTGCCAAGAGGCTTGCGGACGGGTTGCTCAGGCAGAGGAGAGTTTACCTCAATGCACCTTCTTCATCATCATCCTCCTCATGAATCATCTACATAAACGGGGGTTGACTTGGATGTTTGTGGTTGTACCATTTGACATACTCGAACCTTGGGGCACGAGAATTAGCAACGGAAATGGGACGAGAAAATTTCTTGGTTTTGGCAATACCTTTTGTGACCTTAGGATTCATATCGTCCGCTTTTCGCTTGGTGCCACTCCTAAACCCAGTCTCCGTTGATCCACCCGGTAGACCAACTACCTTTGACGATTCGCCAAGGACATCATCAAATTGCTCAAAGAATTCCCACTCGCTTGGAGTGGAGCCAGTCCTAGATTCTTTTTCTTTCTCTTTTTTATATTTCTTCACGAGACATTCCACCTTGTTCTTCACTTGCTTGCCAGTGTATCTGGTGCTAATGGTCTCATTCAACCGCAAAGCTATTGCAGCATAATCCTTGCTCCTGAAGTTACCCATTTGAAGCTTATTGACTTTGATATCAGAATACTGCTCCACCAGCATTTTAATAGCAGCTTCTGGCCATAGAACCCTCTTCCGGCTGGCATTGGGTTGGCTAGAATCATCTTCGTCTTCACACTCGTCGTTGAGTGGAAGGAACAATCTCAATTTCAGCCTCCTCATATGCATCCTCAGGAATGGAATTCAAATCCATGGTTGAAGAGAAGAAAAATTTACGCAAGAAAAGAGATAGAAAAGAAAAGGAGAATCGTGAGAAAAAGATCTGTAACAATTGGGCGGATGGTTTTCGAATGTAACAATTGGGTGGATGGTTTTCGAATGTAACAATTGGGTGGATGTGTAATAGCCCTCAATCCCATAACACTTCACCATATCTTTCAACCAGGTAGAGATAGTGCCCATAGCAACATGATTTCTATTAAACTAGACCTCGAATTTTGGGTTGTTGATAGCTTGAAGGAAAATGTACCTGTTACAGAAAATATAGCTGCTGTTACACTACAGAAAAGCTTTAAACATGCTTAATAATTAAAGGGAAAATGTTACCTGCCACCAATGTCGTCCTTAAATTCATAATCTGGAAGATGAAATACAAGCTCCTTCCACGTCTTAATAACGTCTTCTTCGTAACATCTGACAGGCTCGCGAAAATCTTGCGTCTTGTACTTGCTAAGAGTAACCTTCCGGCCTTCGGTGGTCTCCACAAGATTCAAGATATTCTCTTACAAAATCACTTCCAATTGCTAAACATGAAATCTCTAAGATTTGCTAACTCCTTACCACCACCGAACCAAAACCTAGTCATACAATAAAAGGCAAACCCGCTTTGCAAGCCGATTGAAGTAGCTGATGCATTGATGCCCCAAGACAAGGTTATGATCTGCCCGACTAATAATCTCACTCTTCTTTTCTTCTTGATGGTACCCGAAGTTTTTCCTCGGATCGCTACCTCAAGTGCCTTCTGAGCCTTTACAAAATGATATCATGATACATATCGGTATGCTATTTG
This sequence comes from Isoetes taiwanensis, assembly GCA_021234155.1. Lineage (NCBI taxonomy): Eukaryota > Viridiplantae > Streptophyta > Lycopodiopsida > Isoetales > Isoetaceae > Isoetes > Isoetes taiwanensis. The sequence goes on along the minus strand of JAJEKV010000595.1, from coordinate 2,111 downwards.
TGCTATCTACGTAATATTAGAATTGCAAGGATCTAACAGATTATAAGAACCTATATGCTATTTGTGCTATCTACAAAATATTAGAATTGCAAGGATCTAAGATAAGATGCGTAATGATAGAATTAGAAAACCTACATGCATAAGATCTTTCTGCATCGTTAGAATTTTCCAAAGAAAGAATCAGTGGATTCAAAGAAGAACTTCTAAGGATCTTTTATGGCATTGTTTTTAACCCCATCATCCACTCCAGGATAGCAAAACTACAAAAAAAAAAAAAAGTGGAAACTTAGTATCGAAACAAAAAAAACATGAAAGATTTATGTTCTAGGAAAATGTAGAACCTTCTTGCTTGAAAAAGTTGTCGGATCAGGGCTTCTTGCGCTCCATTACAACATCTTGCATAAAAAAAAAAAGTGAAAACTTAGCATCGTAAACAAAAACATGAAAGAATTATGTTTTGGAAAAATGCAGAACCTTCTTGCTTGAAAAAGTCGCCAGGAACAGGCTTCTGGCTTTCCATTACAGCATCTGGCATCAATCGATTACCATTACCCTCAGATGTCGAATTTATAGCTCTAAAACCTGTTCTTGAGAAGATCTTGCCTTTGGACGACGGAAATCAAGCTGCTCACGACGCTATGACGCGCCATAGTCCGCCAGAATGTTTGGGCGCCAGAGTGAAAACGCAATAGGGAAAATGAACTAAAAAATTTTCGCCAACTATTATATTATTAGGGTAATATTTTTGGTCCAAAATTCCCCCTTATCTCAAACCGCCTTTGCCGCCCGGTCAGTTCTTTAACCGGATAAAGGGGGAAATGCCGGAGCGCATTTACCGATAAAGGGGAATTTTGTCCCAAAAAATTACCCTAGTATCGCTACTACACCTGCTTTTGGCTTTACAAGGTTTTGGGCTTTCTAGAATAAAGGCTAATACCAACAAACTCCCCCTTTAGCCTTTATAGTAAATGACTCCAACTAAATTTTTTGCTGCCACCAGTTTAGACTCAGAAAGAGCCTTTGTTAGCATATCTGCCTGCTGCAGTTTGGTGGGAATATGCATTACGTTTATCTCCCCCTTTTCCACTTCATCTCGTATGAAGTGATGATGTACATCAATGTGCTTGGTTCGGGAATGATGGATTGGATTTTTGGTCATTGCTACCCCGCTCTTATTATCGCAGTATAACACGGTAGCTCGCTTGACGATTCCCTAATTCCTCAGGCATTCTACGCAACTAGATTATTTCCGAAGCGGCCATGGATACTGCTACATACTCTGCGTCTGCACTAGATTTAGCGACGCATTCTTGTTTTTTACTTGCCCATGATATTGCCGTGATCCCCCGAAGTTTGCACACGATAACCGTGATATGGATTTTCTCACCATCAATATCTCCTCCCCAATCCGCTGCCCGCATAACCAATTAATTTGTTCTCTTCCTTTGAAAACAAACCCCATGTGTTTTACGCCTTTTAAATACCGAAACTCTTTTCACCGCTATCCAATGTCAGATTCCGTGATTATTGCAAAATCTACTAAGCAAATTGACTGCATACATAATGTCTGGTCGAGTGCAGTTCGCAATGTATAACAAGCAACTAATCAATGATCTGTAAGGCCTGGCTTTCATTTCCTTTAGCTTCTTTTAGTGTCACGGACACATGTTTCCGTGATATTTTACTCCTCGAGGCCATAGGCGCGTTGGGTTACACTCGAGCATCCTCAACCTAGCCAATACACCTTTAATATTTTGTTCCTATGTAAGGTAAAGTAATCCTTGCTTTCTGTCCCCGAACTTCCATTCAGGTTTTAATTTTGTAAATCTTGCAAAAATCAGGGAATGCTCATGCACTGCCGCTTACTAAGTCCATAAACCCTTTTTTAATTTGCACACCATGTTCTCACTTTTGTTCATAGTCCTCGCTGCTGCTCCATGTAAATTTTCACTGCCTAAATCTCCATTCAAGAATGCGGTCTTGACATCCATATAGTTCATCTCCATGTCATTCTCAGACTGCAAACCACAAGGAGTGTCCTCAGGCTAGTCACTTTGACTATAGGTGAGAAGGTATCCTTATAATCCACACCTTCTTCTTAAGTATACCCT
>JAJEKV010000594.1:0-137963 GCA_021234155.1 Isoetes taiwanensis | reverse complement strand
TTTACGCGGAAAAGTGTTTCCTCGCGATATGGGTGCTCGAGGTTTCAAGGCCAACAAAATTCAAAAGAGAGAGGAAAAGCACACCGTTCTACCGAGCCTGCCAACCGCTCTTTGCAATTCTAGCCTATCCAACTATCACCTCCACCTCTATTTTCTCTCGCGATCCTAGGGCCGGCGGTGTTAGAATTGACCAAAATGCTGATCCGATGCAAAAGATGTCAAGAGTCTCTTTGGGTACTCCTCTTCCATCCTTTTGGCTTTTGCTTTCGATTAACTCTTGTTGTCTAGACGATTCCCCTTGTGTACTTAGACTAAAAGCATACCTTGAGATTTTTTTTGCTTCGAACAATCTGGGTATTTTGTAGTTTTTAGAAAAAAAAAAAGACCCGGGTAATTTTCTTTTCCAACAAGGCAAGTTTTCTCTGTAAGTGTATCAATTTTTCCTTGAGGCTAGGCTGTTTCGATTTTTATTCAAGCAAATTCGTCATATTGTTTGAAGCATTGCATCAATCATGCATTGCCATTATCATGCGGTCCCCCGGGGGATTCACTTATAACAAAGGGGATATGCCAATGCTTGCCAAAAAACCCTATCTTTGGCTTATGAGACTAATTTAACCCTAAAGCATATAGTTTACCCCAAGTGGTGAAAAAACCCCTTGGTAAGTATGCCTCACGTAAGTGGTCCCCCCTATAGTTGAACTCACACATAACAATGCGCTCAACAAATGAATCCCCCAGTGCGGTCCTTTTCACGCGGTTGCATAATCTAAATGGACCTGGATGTTTGTGGCTCTTCATAAGATAGTTTCTGGCTTCTTCAGGATGTTACAACATTTTATTTAGATGAGAATCATCTCTCAATAATCTTTTTTTTTTTTTGTTTGAAGGCAAGGTTAGTGGAACATGCACCTATCCACGTCTCCCACCCGATGGTAGCTAGTGGGTTTTGAACCCTAGTGGAGGTCACCCCAACCTAAGGCCTTACCACTAAACCACCACTGCGATGGGCAATCGTCTTCCAATAATCACTCCAAATCTTTCATTTTTCTATGCCTCTGTATTGGGCACTTTCTTGTTTTTTACATTTTCATTTCTTCTGCTTAATGGATAATGGACAAACTTTTGCAACCCATTTTTTTCTCGTACATATCTAGTTTATTTTTGTCCAAGGCAAAGACAGTGAGTGTCTAAGCTTACATTCCGGTTCCATTTGATATTCTTGTAGTTTTATCAGGTCGACGGCACAAGATATGGTAGCAACATGCAACAAATTTCTCATCTCCACCCATCATCGCAGGCATGGCATCATTTGTAAATGCAGTTAGGAGTAGAGAGTAAAATGAAGGCTCATATGTCTCTGATTTATTTTTGAAAATATTCTTTGTTTTAAGATCGATGATGGAATTTTGGCTCCACTTTTTCGGCCAAATCCACCTTGTTTTTGTTGCGCTGCTTTGAAGAAGGAGATCCTACATGCCAAAGTAAGGAGATAAGAAAAGAGTTTGCGTGATGCCTTTTGACAAGGGGGTCTCTCTCTAAAATTATGCTTAATATGACATTAGATATAGTACATTTCTAGTTTTTGTTGAGGCTTCTACAAATGTAGATTTCTTTGCTTTGTAGTGTTCTTTTTGTTACTTGTTTGATTATGAAGAAATAATTAGACCGAAAATCAATGAAGGGAGTCCAATGCTTGCTAAGTTATCGATCTATTGTATGGAATTTTTTCTTTTGCTTTTTAAAGTTGATAATTGATATTGATCTCTGCATTTCCCCTTCAAATCTAGTGGACCGTAACTTATCCCTTTATGACACGGCCTTCTTGGAGTTGGCTCTTTACTATACTAAACTAAGAATTGCAAACCAATATAGAATTTCACGATTTGCTAAAAAGAATAAAACACGGACTTACGAATCCCTTTTAGACCAGATGATCAAAATTTGGCTGCTGGTTCGTCATGACACAATCAATTATATCTCCCAACCAAGTTACGCAATAAAATATAATGATTATGACTTTGGTTTAAACCACGGGAGAATTGATTATGACCACGAAAACCACATGTATGGTTTTTACTACCTAGTTTATTGAGCCTCTTTTGTAGATTGTGTATCCACTCATTTACTTAATTCATTCTCCACGTCGGTTTCCTAATGAAATATCATTGCATTGCCATTGTAGAGTATACAAGTCATATAAAATACAAGCTTTATAGATGTTTTAAAACCAGGCACATAAGTCTCCAATAAAATCATGAGCCTCGAGCTTGATGGGTTGTAGAACTTGAAGTTGATCTCCAAATGAGAAACCAATACTTTCGGTTTGAACTGTTAAAACATTAAAAAAAAGTAAATAAAACAAATTCTTTCACCATCATCCAAAATGGATGGATGCATTAGAATATTAGTGTCAATGATCATATGGCGGCTCAAAGGACATATTAGAACCTCCCAATCGATTAGAGGTGGAAAAGGCTTTTTATACTTATTGGTAAGAACGAGGTTGCAGATAATTTATTTTCCGGTATTGAAGCAAAAATTTTGTCACTTTTTCAGCCGCAAGATCCAATCCAGCGTTATCTCAAGTAAAATCTACTCCACATTTATTTTCATATGATTTGTGATACAACCGCATTAAATGTTGTAGCTCCTAGAGATATAGTGTTGGTAACATGTAAGCTTTGAGCCAAGCCCTTTGCCGGTTGTCATCACCACCTCGATCTTATCAGTGTGTTACCGATTCCTTTCTGAAGTTTTGCTAATGCTTTAAATTTGTTCAATAGCATCACACACATGATTTTTTTTTTATTTTTATTACAATTACTATTTGCTATTACTGTGTCATAGCTTTTAGAAGAATTACCTTGAGAAGATAAAGGTTGTTCATCCCATTTCTTAAAGCTTTCATATTCTACAAAATACGAGGTTTGTTCTAATAAATACCTTTATAGTTGATGTTTTTCAATATAATCACTAAAAAAGGTATGTTTTCTTCTTGTTACCACCTATATTATTGAAGTAGTTTGGATGGAAAATTCCTTACAAAGTAAAACTCTTGTTATGAAAGAGAAAACATTACCATTCTTTTAATATATTGATGACCCTTGCGGTTCTTCAAAAAAAAAAAAACATGTTGTGCAAGGCGGCATAAATAATGGGAGGATACGAGAGATAAAGCTTCCAATCTATGTATTTTCTTGTTTTAGATGGAATATGGAATGGGATCTGCCTATGTATTCTTCTTAAATTAATGGTTGAATTTGTAAAATAATATTTATTCCATCTATCTTGCTAATGGGAAATCTAAAGTTAAGATTTATGTCATTATTACTTTGTTTGCGGCAGCTTATGGAGGGAACTTTGCCACAACTTTGTTCTGAGAACCTTATTGACCTGATGCTCATAGGAAGGAAGGAAGGTATTTTTATCGTCCACGGAGACCAATCGGTCTATGGGACCCAATACAAAAGCGCCAAGCGGATTACTACCCGGATTAAAAACCCCCGCCCCAAAGGGTTTTCGAGGGAAAACCGCAGTGGCGACAATCACGGGACAAAACCGTTCCAATATCAAAATGCAAAACACACAAATATATACACTCATGTATCAAGACCCGTGAGTGCCCGGCCCGAGCAGCGGCCGGCATCAAAGTGGGCTCATGAGATCCATTACCTCACAATATGCGACCCCGGAAAGGGGCGTATTGGCAGTGTGTTCATCGGCAAATGTAGGGGCAAGTCCGGCCCATTAAAGAACGTATCGGCCCCGGATCGGACCGAATCTTTGGGCAACTCTGAAAGTGTGAGACTCATCCTCAATGGCACCGTTTGTAAAGATCGCGGCGAGCTCGTCCCGGGCCTCCCCAATCCATCCGCCTGCCTCGAGCGCGGAGATGGTGGGCACCTCGTATAATGGAGTGCAATGAGTCTACGCTTTTCGTGGGCGTTCGGAACGCTAGAGAGTTATGGCCCCTGACCAACGGTTGATAAGCCCTTGTAATGGGTCGCTGGACTGCTCTAGAAATGCGATGGTCCTCCGGTCGCGCTAAGAAAGCAAGCGCCCGTGTATCTCGCTAGGTCAGTTAATGACGGGCCAGGGTCCACTGCGATGCATTCAGGCTCACGCATGTTCCAATCCACAAACCACCTGATCTCTCTTACCCCTCCAACAGGCCCCTCAGCCACTGCTGGCCCATTGCCCGCAGCCAGAACCCGTGTGCAGAGCCGAAAGTCACCCATATTAACCACTTTCGGGAAATGGGCAATGTGTCTATCAATGGCTACCCGTGAAGTTTAAGAATCCAGTTTCTGGGCAAATAGACCGATAGGGGGCCCGAAGGTTTCACCCAAGTGCGTGCAAAAATGCCTTCTACACCTGTCCAAGTCATTCCTGGTCGCCAAAGAGGCGATCTGCCCAAACCCACGACCCGTCATCTAAGCGACAATTTCGACCCGGCCCCAAAGCAGATGTGGTGATGGCCCCAATCATAGAGTCACCGGTGACCTTGTTCCATGGCACAAAAGCCGCTTTCCGGCCTTGCCACCCCAAAAGTGGATGGGCGTCTCTCCCAGAGCGGTGGAGGGGAACTCAACCCTAGGTACTTGTAGGGTGGGCATGACCTCCGCAGTTCCCCCGATATGTAGTCGCGAGGAGGAGGCATGGGCATGGAAAGGATATGAGAACCACCTCGGTCTTGGGCCGATTCCACGCGTATGTCTCAGAAGCCCGGAATGTATGCAGGGCATCTAGATGAGACCGCATAGCTTCGGGTGTGAGACGGAAGGTCAACATCGCCCGCACAGGATGAGCTGCGGATGACCCGATGCAAAAGTCGTATGCCCTCCCCCATGCTCGGGCGGAAGATGGCTCTAACCGGTCAATGTAGAGGGCAAAAAGTGTTGGTGAGAGGGGGGCAGCCTCCGCCGACCCGATATTTACCGTGAATGCTTGGCGAAGTAGATCCCCGCCAAAACAACTCCTCATCACCGAGCTATGGTGCTAAGCATTACACTTGCGGCGTGGCGGCTGATTGGCCATGATCAGCCCATAGCTTTTCGGGGGACCGCATCGAAAGCCTTCAAGTCCGCCAAAGCGGCAATACAAGTCCTGCCCGTGGTTTTAGACTCTCTTCAATCGCCCCCAAAGGGCCAGGTGGCCTAACGTTGGAGCGGCCCAGTGCCTCCTGCTTTGTGCGAGGCCACGCTTCCGGCCGGTCAATCATCGCCGAGAATGCCAAATGCAACGGGGCTTTGGCAAACTGAATCGACGCCATGATCGTGAATGGCCTATCAATGGGTTTCTAGGAATGGGGACAACCTTCCTTTTGTGGGTCCATCATTTGAAACCTTTCGAATACCGGAACGGTAGTGAGGATCTACCGCTGGTTGCTCTCCGCCCATTTGGAGTAATCGCCTATACCGACTTGCGCTACCGCTTTCCCATTAGCTGCGCTGCAGCTCCTACAACATCCTCCTCCGCTGAGAAATCAATGGGGGGCCATCCCGCAATACGCCCTGTGGGTCATGAGCCGCTGCAGCATCGCCCCACCGCCTGCGTGATGTCCCCTCAGAATGGGCCGCCTTCCTGGCTAATTCCGCCAAAAGTGGCACTGGCGGATGATGTCCCCTGTTGTGCCTAACATCTCCCCGGGTGCACGGCAAGTGCAGCGCCTTTGTCTCGATGGATAGGCGGTACTATGTGGTAACTTCGCGGCGAATTACTGGATCCGCAGAATGTGATGGAATTTAGGCGCTTGCGTTCTTTATACTCGCGATCAAACCACCGATTCTGGCGGAAATGTTATTTATCCCCCCGGTGGCTGGCCCGGAGGGGGGGGTTCCAAAACACACATCCAATCCGTAATAGCTCGGTCAAGCGGGTACAGTGCTGCTTTGCTCTAGTGTGGGGGTCCTTGAGAAGTGGGGAAGGCGATGCGTCCATTTACATCTCGGCTCATAATCGATGCGAACCGAGGATGGCGAGGGCCGCATAGTGGGGGTTCGGGCGGCTTGCCAAGCCATGTCCAAATAAAGTGGGAGGTGATCCGAGTCGACCTCCTCATCCCGGGTGTCGGTGCCCACCGGAAGCGGCCCGATGATGCATATCTTGCGAACTACGAGCACATAGTCCACCACACTAGACCCCTCCCCGATTGTCACAGTATGCAGGTGCACTTGAGAAGCGGCCACCGTGGATAGGCCATTGCAAATTATCAAGTCAAAAATACCACATAGCAGAGAGCAACCGCTCATGCCTTAGCGAAAGTGACCTCGGTCGGCCATCCGATCCTCGCGGGCGAGGTTGCTCAAGCGGGCGAAGGCTACAGAGACATCATCGGCCGAGGGGGTCAAGTCTCATGGGCTGCTTCTCTGTCGTGCGCATTGAAATCCCCAAGAAGGACGACCCTACCCAACCGCTTGGTTGCCGTATGTCATCATATAGATCGACATAAGGGTCCATCCTATCCGATCGGAGGGCTGCGATAGAAGGTGCTCTCTCGGTGAGGGGAAATAACAGCGCGAAAAGAGGGTTGCCATTGGTATTATGCACACGAACCCACAAGTACCGGGTTATGTCCGCATGCGTTTTCTCCGAGGGTGACGAATGTGCCAAGGTTGTCCCAGAGTAGCAAGCAACCCCACCATGACCCCTCGGCACCCGCATGTATTGAAGACCGCAGAAATGTTGGTAACGTGGTCGAAGCCTGCTTTGTGCGCATGTCCCCATGTCTCCATGAGAAAGATGATGATCCATATCGGCCATCACGGAAGTTGGATCGGCCCCTGCAAAAAGCCTCGACAATTCCATGAGACCTCACCCTCGAGGTACAATTCTTATTTATCGCCAGCGGTGGTATCACGCGGCTGAGTCGCTGGGCAGGCGGAAGCAGTGGGAAATGCTGCAGATGGAGCCGGAGGCTGACATGACTAAGAGGGCGGGTCGTGAGGGGAGCGTCATAGGAGCGGGAGGAGAGGACTGCGGGTAGGAGAAGCGTAGAAGAAATACCGCGTTGAGGCGCGATTGAAGCTGCCGGAATTCTGGCTGCGGCATAGGGCGTTTGGCGAAAAATGTGCATCCCGCCTGAACCAATCTGCGGCACCCCCCTGTCGGGCGGATGCCTCGACCTTTGACAAGCTCACATCCCGCGTGCCTCTGTTGTGCGGGTGTGGGTCCCGGTCCCACGTCTGAGGGGACGTCCCCTTCATCTTTGCCATGGCGCAATATGGCATCACGCGACTGCGCATCCGCCGCCCAGCGGATATGACAATCTGATTCCAGGCGAGGCGGTAGCCCATGGTGGCTGCTTTCGGGAAATGTGAACTGGCCTAGAGGAATGTCATCCGTCGAGAATGTGCATTAGGATGTTGTGGGTGCTCTCCCCTCCTCTTACGGCATGCCTCGGACTACCATATTGTGGCCTCTCCGTCTGCGCTCTCGGAGTTCTCAAGGGCTGTCTGGGTCAAGGTGGGCGGGCGGGGCTTCTTTGGGTGGTGGTGGTGGTGGCTGGGATGGCGTGGGGTGGCTTGAGTCTTGGGGCAGCGGTCGTTAGTCCCGGGCCGGGGTCTGAGGCTATATGCATACCGGAGGGTTCTGGGTAGCGGTTCGGCGTCCTCCTGACTGTGAAGTCGGAGCTCAGGCTCTTCGCGGGGGCCTGATGTTGCTTGGCCATCTCACATGCCGCGCGCTTCTTTGCGGTGACTATGAACCTCGGTAGAGGAGACCGGCCTTTCTATGGATAGCTGCCCGCAGCTGGGCTCCGGACCTCCAGAGTAGCGTGCTTTCGAGCTCCGACACCACCAATCGGAGGGCGTACTTCGCTCGTCGTACTCACGAAGAACCGAAGAGCACGTAATGCGGTTTATGCAAGAGCGGCCTGCGCTCCATTACCATGGTGGTGGCTTCCTCAACCTCATTTGAAGCAGGAACCACGGTGACCATCGTCTGCGTGCATTTGCGCTCCCTCTCACAATGTCATGGTCAATCTAGAGTGATGAACCTGGAATCTGAAGGGCCGCATGTCGTGAGAGCTCCTGCGGCACCATTGCCGTTCGAAGTGTGCGGGCCAAGGCCATCTTCGTGTTGTGTGTGGGTCCTCGGGCACGTGATCGCGGTTCTTCATACCACGGTTGCCTTAGAGCACATGGGGTGCCAAGGACTCCATCTCCTTTGCCATGCCCCAGCGGGCCAGCGTTAACCTCAATGCACCTTTGCGCAGCTCCACGCCCACTTTGGCGTGGCTCCAATTCTGCCAGAAGCGAGGGAGTTCTTATTGTCCGAGCAATCAATCCCTTCCGGTAGGCTGGCCCGGGGGGCTTAGCCCTTTAGCCCCAGCCTCCTTCTTCATGGAGATGACTCTCTCTCCGCTCCATGATGGTTGATTGGGACCATGGTTTATGGCGTCCCCTAAGCCTTTGGTTTTTCGAGTGGCCGCCCATCAATGACCATGACCGGGAGTGCGCCGATCAAGCAAGGTTTAGGCTATGGCGGGCGTGTCGTCCGCGAGGGCTAGCAAGCTATGGCGGGCTATGTGGTTTGTGGCCGAGACTAGATAAAGGCCAAAGAGAGTTGGTTGGCCTATGGCAATGTCAGGAGCAAATGTTGGAACCTAGCTCAACATTAGGCAAACAAGCGACTCAAAATTTCAGTTCTTAATGATGTGCCATATTTCTCATCTCCACCCATCACAAGTAGGCAACTCAAAAGTTGTGAGAGCTCTACAATGCTAATGAGGTGGAAGAATGTTTCTCTTTGGTAATTTGATTTTAGTGGTCAAATTTAGGTTGTAGGTTATATCTAAAAACACGAAGTTTCTTTGCTAAGGTTTTATGCAGAATTATTGGCCTGAAAAATCTGCATGGTTGGAAAAGGACCGTGTTGTAAAATGCCTTGAAGATAGGTATGCATTCTAAAGACTTCCATCTAAATCGACTGAATTAAGCACCCCATGGTTTTGATTAAGTATTTTATTCCTTATCTGAGCTATTTTCCTCTATTCTCAGAAGCAATCACCAAGAGATGACCTTAGAGACAAATGGTTACGATTTGGTAGATGTAATGGAGATGAAAGCCAACTACCTCTGTCATTGTGTTACAATAATACTAGAGATTAACTAATTCAATTATGGAGGATCTTTTGCAAGCTCCATTGCACTAGACTTGTCAATGTACAATCCTGCTAGTTTTAGGGCTTAGTTGCAAACTTATGAGGAAGTTAACTGATCGATATATGACACTATGCAATCCCTTAATGTTTGAAGCAATCTAATCATTTTGAAGTCCAAGTTCTTGCTTGTGAAATTTGCATCTATGAAGGGTTCTAATTATGTGGATGATGCCTTGATAGAAAACAATTCATTGTTTGTACCTTGCAAGAATCTTTTTACTTTTTTCAATGGGATTATTTCACAATGACAAAGATACTTACTCTAACAAGAATTTCAAGTGTGTAGTTGTGAAGCAATGGTAATCATAATTGGTTTGTATATTGTTAAGACGTGGTTACAAATCTCTTGATATTTTGGGAAGAGGTCTTCTTCAAACCCTAGCATCTCTTGTTGTATACAAAGTTCTTCTTTTAAGCAAGTTAGGATGAAACACATTTTTGATAGCTAGTTTCCAAATAGCGATATATATATATGGCAAAAAGTAAAGCTACAACAACGCGTTAAAACAAATGTTGAGCCGAATGAAGAATAAATGCAACATTAGCACAATACCTAATTTTTGAGATGCAATATCAGATGCTCAACTCTCGATGATATTGTGCTAACCAATAATGTTATTAGAATGCTCAAACTTGAAGGGACACTTAGTAGAGATGTTCATGGCTTTCATGGAATTGTTTTCCATCATTCTTTATCATATTAGAGTTTAGGTGATGAAGAAATCATAGTTTGCTTTGCACGGTTATTGCCATGGTTAAATGTGGCAACCGTAGAATTAACAAAATTTAAATAATGCATTAAATTCTTTTCTTACGTGAAGATAAGTAGGTTTGCAACCGCTATGTGTTGCTTCCTCTAGATATCTAGCCCGTTCCCAAAAGGTCAATGATGCAATTGTAATGCTCCACAATTAGTGATGTTTTTCAAATGATAAGAAAACAACTAGATCTTAGGTTCACAAGACCAGACTAGTATGACTACATGAAGAAAAATTTGATTTTGCATGCTTCCCCAACTACATTTGTCTATATATTTGGAAGGTTCCATTAGAATGATTGTGTTGAGCATGTAATGTAACAAGTGTAGTCCATGAGTATTCATTCATTCAAAGATACTATCAAAGCTCCTTTTAACCCAAAGGATTCCACATTTTCCATACATGTTTATGAGAGCATTTTGTAAAACCGGGACTCTAATCCACAATTCATAATTCATGCATGAGTCCATTTTCCCTGGTTTATAGTTGAAGAGTTAGCACCATCGAGCATCGTGCTAACATTAGTTACCCTATTTGTCATTACATCTTCCGGTTGGATTTGGTAAAACAAAGATGACATCCGGACATCCGGACAATCGACACCATTGTAGCCCATGAAACACCATTTCATTCCTCATCTTTGTTAAATGTTCCAAATGCATCATCTAGACTTCCACAGGTTGCTATGCATCTTAATTAGAACAGTTACTAAAATTATATCCAATTGATATTTCTTAATGATGAGGGCATGTATGCCTTTTCCTCCAATAAAGGCAGCCAATGCTAAAGACATCTACAAGGTTAAAGAGCGATAACTATTTGGCATCACCCCCATCTAATAGCATCTTCTCAAAGATGCTTCACTAATGTCACATCTAACATTTTAACAAGCGACATTCCCTCACAACATCCGACTCGCACCAATTCAACCAACCGGAGAAAGTATGCAATGCATGCATGCAAAACATGCACGCAATCTCCCAACCAAAGAAGCATGCAATGCATGCATGCGAGACATGCATGCTCGCCCTCTAGAATCTCGCCGGACGGAGGGCCTTAATCGATGAGATTATAAGATACCTAGTTTTGTGGTGGAATGATGCAAAGCAGTTTTGTGGTAGTTTTGATTTCCCTTTGGAGAAAACTTTGTTGTGGGAATGATGCATCTAAAATTATGAGAAGATTTGCAACCAATATAGCACAACAGATAAAACAGGGAGCAATCTTAGAATGGAGACATCACTTGACTCATTCTCTTGTGTAGAATGTTGTGAGTTCTTGCCTCACAAACCAGCATGTTACAAGCATGTCTTTCCGTTCTTGGCTGGTCCACTTAGGCTTTTGTTTCTTTACAAATTATCACAGAGGTTGCATGGCTTTATGTTGATAACCCAAAAAAACTCTCCCCTTCTATGTATGATGCTATCTCTGTCCAAATCCAGAGCTTACCATTGGTGTGAAGGTGCATATAGATTCAGGGGCATCACCATCTTACTTAAAAATCATGTCCCTATCTTGGAACTTAAAATCATAATGACAAATGGATTCTTTTTTAAAACCAATGCCAAATGTTCTCCTTGTTTATGTAATGGCTAACTTGATATGTAGAGAAAAGAGTCTCGTGATTTGCATAGCCATGTTTGTGCAATTCTCACTTGACTACAAATTAACACTTGATTGATAAGTTTTATCCTAAATACAAGGCTGTTCTTTATAATTATAATAATAATAATAATATTTATTATCATGCCCTTTAGGACCTTGAGGTCATAATAGAGCAAAGAAATTACATATTCTGCTTTGATTGTAAATGAATTAAAAATAGTCTATGTGACTCAACTTTCTTGAGGTAACAACCTAGCTTTTTGTGGATCCATATCTAAGAGACTATGGAAATTACGAAAACTAATATCAAATATGTCCCCGAAGTTCTCATATGCTATGCATGTTAGGAACACATGCTCTTCGTCTTCAATATCCCCGTTTGTGCACATCGAGCAAATTCATTCTCCCCTTGGAATGCCAGACCATCTACCCATCTCTATTTGAAGCTTATGTGAGCCCATGCGGTCTCTTGCAATGGTTTGCTTCAAATGTCGTGGGATACATGCATGAAGATATGCTTGATCAGAGTACACAAGCATCATATTCACCTCCTTCATGTAATAAGCCATTTTTGTGCCAGTTCATCCCAAATCCGCTGCAATACTAGTGACTGCACCATGTCTCGCACCCCTATTTCTGAGTCTGGCCAACTTGTTCTATTCAACCCCCAACTATCCGCCCAATCCAATACATCTTTATACCAGTTCCATGGCTTTCTTTGGGATCCGATCATCATCCATCATGCGTACCCTGTTAACAAAAGTTATAGTCTGGATCAGTGCCTCCGTTTTCAATGGCAATAAACCTTCTTCCGCTAGCATAATAGGATAGGGTGTTTGCTGTTTGATGCATATCTCCTCTTGTAAAAATATCTTCTGAACATTCTCAACCTGTTTCCATAAGCCTTTGGACAAAGTAGGCCCCCAGATTGGGGCACCATACAGTATTACTGTTTGGACCAAAGTTTTGAAAAGCATTCTTTTCAACCCCCGAGTCTTTGTAACGATGCTTTGGCAACGCCCGAGCATACCATACAAAAGCCATTTTCCCTCCATGACGCGGTTTTAATACACTCTTTCCATTTATATTTTGCAATCAACTCAAGGGCGAGATATTTATAATGACTTACCGCTCTCCAAAGTTTCTCGCTATAGGTGAAAAGCGATTCCTTGACATCGCTCCGCGAAATCATGATCTTGGATTTAGACAAATTAACTTTCATTTTCTTCTCCACGGAAAACTCGCCGGTGTTACTAAATGTTCCCTGGAGTCTTTGGGTGTGGTCGCCAAGAGCACCACATCATCGCATAGAGTGACAATTGATTACATAATCGCAAGACGAGCCCTACAAGCCCTTTCGCTCCAACCATGATTGCAATTCATCTATGTACAATCCAAAAGCGTGCATGCACAACGAAGCAACCTTTGCCTTTTACTTCTATTGTGCTTTGAATCTCTGTTGGATTATCTGCTAACCGAGCTCTAACTTCTTTGTAAAGTTGAGACACTGCACCCATAAGTGAGATCGGGACACCAATCTCTTTCATTCGATTGCCCAATTCATTTCTTGGAATCGTATCAAATGCTTTTGAGAAGTCAATGAAAGCAAGGAACAATGCCTTATTCAGTTTCTTAGCCTGTTCAATGAGCACCTTCAAAGCAAGGGCATGATCCAGAGTACTGTGCATTCTCCGAAACCCTGCTTAGCATGTAGCTCTTGCACCAGTGGCATCTACCCATGTGCTCAGTTTCTGCTCTAATATGCAGCCTAATAATTTAGAGTAAACACTTCCTACCATGATTGTACGGTAATTGCAAACATATGTTCTTGTACCTGATTTATGCACTGGGACGACTTTGTTTAATTGCCAGGACCTTGGCAAACCTTCATTGACAGCAGCGTTCAGGTGATTGGTTAGGATCTAGAGGAGTTTTTCATCGCCCCACTTCAGCAGCTCTGCGCTCTCCCTTCAAGGTCTGCAGCCTTCCCATTCTTCATATGCTCCAAGGCAAAGCTTACCTCTGTTAGTGTAAAAAGATCTTCATACACCGCTGTAAGATCCATCTTTGGTGCATTTTCGTAGTGATACAAGGACCGTACTAGGTTGCAGGAGATCTCCTTCATTCAACGGTTGGTGTTCAGTGTGACCTCTGAGCTTATTCCAGAAAGTTTTTGGATGCTTGTGGAACCAGTATCCAAGATCCGATTGCCTTTTCAATTCATATGCCCTCTTCTTGCTTCTTATCAACCAAGTACCATTTTGGTTTCACCTTAATTCTTGTAGGCGGTTTGACTCTTGTCAGAGAGCATTCGGCATCCCACCATGAGTTACACGGTACTCCTACCTTCCTCTGTCTGGTGTATCCAAAACACTGCCCAGCTTCTCTCTTTATGGTGTCCGTGAGCAGGTAGAATCAGCAGCTAACTCCCCACTCCAGGTGATGCTATCTAATGCCTGAGATAAGCGTCTCTGGAAAACCTTCTGTTTTGTGTAATCTAATTTTAGCCTGGGTCTAAAACAGATGGATGCTCTTGTTTCATGCAGTTCTACCTTCAATTCAAAACACAGACTTATATGATCTGATTCTGGCACTTTGTCTTGGAATTCCAATCATTTTAGTATGCTACTATCATCAGGTAATATGAGTAAGTAGTCTACAATACTTTCACCCTTTGGTGTAATGCAAGTACTGGTATTTATATGCTTGAATTTCTCTATTCCATTCATGATTTTTAGCCCACATGTGGTACCAAAATCTAGCAGCTTATCTCCCATGGCATTTCTTATCTGATTCGTGGATTGATGTTTAAAGCTACCATCGTCTTCTTCCAGTAAGAGTGGGTCACCTTCTTGCATGTAAGATACAGTCTGCATCCCTTTAGTTCTAGCATTAAAATCACCTACAATTAAGACTTCTCCCTTATCTTTGTACATAAGAGTACACTTGGACCTTGAGCAGAAAAAACACTTGGATTATTACATTATGCAGCATAATCATTAGATCTTTAGAAATGCGGCCTTCAAGAATTGGATTGGGTTCAAGAATTGGGTATTATTTATGGGACTTGCAGAGGATCTGTAAGATGATGCCCTTTGTTGATATGGATGCCGCTTTATGCTTTTTTGATTGGGGGCGTCATGATTTTATGATCTGAAGTTTGCCTAAGGGTGGTATATCGTTGTCTCTATCGCTATTTAAGCTTTTAGAATATGAAATAAGACCCAACCTCTACGCCATCTTTTGTCCTCGACTACTTTAAGACAATCTAACTAGTGAGCTAATGTGATATGTTCTTCAACATGGAAACCATCTCCCATTGGGACTAGTTTCTCGATGGTTTCCAAGAATCTATCTATTCAATTGTGTAACCCCCTATTTTTTTTGCTACATATTCTAAACGAGGAGCTCGGTGAACTACCCGAGGGGGCCCGCCTATGGCCCCGGAAATTGGAGCCTCTGGACACCTCTCGTTTTAGGGCTCAATTAATTATTCTTTTAGATCAATGGCCTTTGCAATCCTTGGATGCTAAGCGAGGTGCACTAGATAATTTTAGAACCATAAATTTCCCACTAGCATTAGCATTATTATGCTTATCTTATGATTGGGGCCCTTTTTTAATATTTGGTTATTGTGTTTGGTGATGGGGCCTAGTTTCATTTAAGCTTTTTAGATGGCCGCCGGTTGCCCTCTACTAAAATAACTCAATGTCCTAATAAGACATAACCCAATCTAACTAGTTCCTAATGACATAAAAATTCATCTTATCTTATCTTATCTTATTAATATATAAAGTCAAGCGCATGTGTTTATGTGAACATGTTTAGGTTGACATATTGAGATATAAAGTCAAGCACGTGTTTATGCGAACATGTGCCCTTCTTTGAAATGAAGTCCAACTCACCTTAACATGCATTGCAGCAAATCTTTGCTATTTTTTTCATAATGAAAAACTGCGTTAACAATTATTCTATCGTTGCTTTGTGCACCACATTTTTTTGGCTTTTGCCTTTGGTTAGTATACTTTTGCATTGTCCACCACATTTTTTGGCTTATGCCTTGGTCATGCATCTTGGCCAAATCTCATCTTCATGACATTGATACTTAAGACTTTTTAGATGACCATCATGATGTCTGGTTTAATGCGGAAGAAGAAATATGATCTATTTGTCCTTTTCAAATATTTTGAATACATCAAGATTTAGTTTCCAAAAGTGTATATGCACATGGTTTGAGGGAGGAAAGCTACAGAGAAGGAACAATGTTTTGATATGCTTATTAATTTAAATTTCATTATCTTGCATCATATAAGCTTCAGCATATGCCAATAATTTCGTAGTTCAGATCATTGGGGTAAAGATTTTCCATGCTATGAAATTATGCAGCATACTTATTTGGATTCTTGATTTACGTTCAACCAACTATTCTCACAATCTTTCCATGATAAATAAAAGCTTCATGATAAATAAAAGCTTATGCTCAAATATCATGGAGTGTTAATAGCAACATCTATTTTTCCACAAAACATTTGATTGTTTTATTTCAAAAACATTATATGTTGCCTTTTAAGGACAGGATTTGCTAGCAAATGTAAAATATTGTGAATTTTAAAAGATCTATTATTCTACCTTATGCCTTTTGTGTTGCATATTGTTATTGTCATAAGAACCTTTTCCAAAAGGTTTGTGTTGCAACCTTTTTAGACTTTTCACATCCATGTTTTTTAAGTTGTCAATTTTGTTAGACAAACAAATTATGAAAGGCTTGCATAGGAATGCTTTTAAACAGATCAAGGCATGCAACCCATGACCCCACAATCATGAGTATTTTAATGTATCCAACTCCCATGCCTTAGAAATTGGAGTTTAGGTTACACACCATTATCCAAACCCCAATTGCTAATGCATAGAAGACATTTGTATTTTATTTATGAAAACAAATCCTTTGAGCCATCTCTTTTTAAATCCTTTCGCAACAAAAGGCCCAACAATGCTGGGCACTTTTTCCAGTATATTATATAAATAGCTATATAAATTCGAGAAATTAGAGTCATTAAACAAACACTATTATTCTTTAAGATAAGATAAGATAATATAAGATAAAGATTTCTACGAGCACAGGGACCTAATCAGGCCATGGGATGGGAACAGAAACAAAGCGAAAAATGTAACTTGGGGTCTATGCTCTATAAGAAATTGTAACACTAATAATAAAAAAAAAAAGAGTAAGACAAAACCAAACTGGGAAGCGCCTAAAAGTAATCTAACCAAGGGTATTGAAGCCACTGGCTAAGGATAATCGTTGTGCCTCCCTGATACATTGCTTATTTTTTTGAAGCCTCGCCTCTCGAACCTTGCATAGCTTCTCACATCGTGGGGATTAACTAAACTGAAAAGAGGTCCTCTTGCACAGAGAAGTTAGTGCCCTTGAGGTGATTCCCATGCTGTAGCATATACAACCTATCCCATGATGCCAAAAAAACATTCAATTCAATTCAATTCAATTCATGATGCCAAAAATATACTAGAAGATGGCATGCCCAATCGGTCTCGAAAGCACCCGTTCTTTGTCTTTGAAAAGTCTCCGGTCTATGGATATGCATTGTATACGGAAAAACGCGTGTGGCTGCCTCTCGACTGGACATGCTTTCCTGACCCTACAAGACGTAGGTTCAAGTGTCGGGGGTGATCAAACTGATCTAAACCTGTATCTGTGTTGTTTGTGCTTCCTGAAGTGCTGGCCTTTGACGTCCATTTATTGCCTTGAGCTTTATCCTGCATATCTACATCCAAATCTACATATTTTAATGTCTCGCCCTCTACCTCGATCACGTACCATGGCATCTACC
Source organism: Isoetes taiwanensis (assembly GCA_021234155.1). Taxonomy (NCBI): domain Eukaryota; kingdom Viridiplantae; phylum Streptophyta; class Lycopodiopsida; order Isoetales; family Isoetaceae; genus Isoetes; species Isoetes taiwanensis. The sequence continues at coordinate 120,585 of JAJEKV010000594.1, read as the reverse complement.
GAGTGTGCACAGAGGGTTCTGGCCCGGACCATGATATCTACTACCGATAGGGCTAGTGGCTGCAGGGCCCTAACAAGACCTGCACCTTCCATCATAAGTGCATAAGCTCTAAAACCTCGCTCCGACTTCATAGGGCATATGCATGGATATCTCCGCGATGCTGACCGCAGAAAGGATCCTCTAAAACATGGCAGAAAGCATAAGTGTGCTCAAAACTGGAGGGGCAAACATTAGAATTACAGAGAAAGGAGAGTCTGAAGGGACGATGGGCTCTCAGAGTTTGGTGGCATACAAGACTTGGTCTTCGCAGCCTTTATTGTCATATCCTTGGCTTTCCTTGTTATGGCGAATGGACATGAGTAGTTGAAATGGATATGGGCGCAACTAAGGCAGGAATAACTTAATAGAAGTTATGTTGGAGATTATGCTACCTCCGAAATGTGCCAGCACCATCCAGAAATGGTCATTGCATATTGGCAACACTCGTGTGGTGAGACTGTATAGGACTGTAGGGTCAAATATATGGGGATGTGGGATCTAGACCTTGTTGAAATCAGAAGCAAAAAAGCAAAAATTGATGGGAATCCGAGCTTTATTGAAAAAGGGTTGAAAAAGAGGGCCTTGGACGACTTCTATGGGTAAGGGCCACCAATCCTTTGGCGAGCTGGTCTATGGGAATTCAGGGCTGCTAGAGGAGTCGAATTTGGGTGAAGGTAACCGGTACTTTAGAAAAGAAATGTAATCTGGGGATCAATTAATCTGCAGAAAGTGGAACTAGGCTATTAAAGGAATCAAATTTGGGGGGAAAAACCGATTTGTAAGGGAGAGAATCCGATCCTGGGGTAACCAGACTGTTGGAAAATTTCCCGTTTCTGGTGCACTGGTGGAAATCCGATCCTGTGGTTCTTGAATTGCCGATGAGAATCCGATCGTGGGAAGTTTGGGCTGCCATGGTGAGGGTGAGAATCCGATGTAGGTCGGACTGGGCGAAGCCATTATGGTTGAAAACCTCGTTGCAAGGAGGACGCAAAAATCCACTTCAGGATAAGCTTGGCCTCTTGGCTTGCCTATTGTTGCAAACCTTCTGGACTGGTCCGGTCTTGTTTTGCCCTTCCAGCCTATGCTAGGAGGTGCATTAAGGCTGGGTTCACATGCAACTCGCCGGAGAGGGGCCCTGTTTTGCCTTGTGCTTTTTGGCGATGGTAGATGATGGTGCGTATAAAAGGGCTTGCCTTTTTACGTGATGGTGAGGGTTTCCATTGTGCATGTGAACCGGCTCTAAAGAGCAGGTACCATTATACACCAATCGCAAATGCAACACAGCTAAATAAGGATAGATATAAGACCAGAATCAATAAGTATATGCTAGTTGAAAGAGATCAATAAGAGGATGACTTACTTATAGTACACAATCATTAAATATGTGTATTAAGTATATATATATTTCATCAATATGAATACAAACACACCATAAATGTTGTAGTACAACTTTTTCCTTATTTACTTATTATCAAGTCTCAGCTTATATGGGTTATGAGTTTGCAACTTTTGAAACTTTGATCACTCTAACAAAAGAGCGAATCTGCTTCTTTAATAGCCTGCTTGCGACTTTCTTCCTTCATTCCAGAAATGACAGTGTCACGAGGCTTGTAACGACGAACGTTGAACTCTGTTGCATTGTCAAAGCATCGATGCTGTCTGATTCTAGAAAAGGAGCCTCAGAAACAATAATTCACCTCCAGTTATGCCATTGCGGTCATCTTGAACAAATAGGACGCGGGTGCTATCCGACCAAGCATCCAGTTTAATGCGATAAACCTGGTCGATAATAAATCTAAAGTTATTAGATTTGATCGCCCTCCATTGATGGCTCTTCAATGAACAAAGATAACTTACCTTGAAGTACGGGTGATCGATGTCTGGATAACGCAATACACCAATATCAAGCATGGTCTTCTCATGGTGCTCATGTTTGGCAAAAAAGGTTTCAAAGCTATTGATTGTTGCACCAGTTTGGGCAGTAATGCGACCAAGGACATCGATATCAATTTGTGTGGCAGCCAAAACATCTGGGTCGTCGATTAGTTTGACAAACCAGGAGTGAACCTAAAAAGAGGGGAAGTTATACGATGAGAATTGAATTAACTTTTATTTTTCCCTTCGAGGCCAAATTGTCCATATGGAATCCAGCACAGGAGACCAAATGGTCATATGGAACCCAATATATAAATACAAGAAATGGTCTAGAATGGAAACCAAGTACATGAATACATGAGAAGAAGATACAAATCCTACATTATGCAGGCCTTCAATGGACATTCATGCTGCTTACCTCACGCACAACTTGCTCATCAGGTGATCCATCGAACTTGAAGTAGTTTGTATTGTTCTTGACTAGCATATCTGATCTATGGATCCCGTCATCCATGGGCTCGATCAATGGATTCTGCATCAAAGTGCTTACTATTTTCTCCCAATTCCGTTGTTCAGCTGGAATGCGAGCAATGATCTTTGTGGTTCCCGCTATCATAACCTTGAGATTGTCATCTAGTTTTTTTATGCTTTCACTGTTGAGCTTGCCAAAGGAGGGCGCAAGAGCAATCGTGAGATAATCTTTCTTCTCTTTATCCCTGACATTGATCTATAAAATACAAAGCACATATCAACATTTAAGAAGATATACAAGCATTCAAGCAAGCATTTGCTTACCTTGGAGAAGTCAAATGAATTCACAATCTTAGCAATGTCTTTTTGATCGCCAAAGGCAGCGGCTATTAAAGATGCCATGGTAATGATGATGAAGAGCGCATGCGAAGTTGGGTTTAAATAATGCTTCCTTAGAACTCTTTGCTTCCTAGAATGATCTTTTCTTCTTTTAATCATCCCATTCACATGAGAACCAGTCAAAGTCTTTTTCCATTCCTTTTTTTTTTTGAGAAGCTTAATTATATACGTGATTGGGTTTAAATAGAGCTTTTCGGTGAATCTTCTGGCTTCTCCTTAATCAAATCATTCACATGGGATATCTAGCATACATATAACGTGGCACTCAATGATTTCATTGACTTATTATACATTCGGTGAATCTTCTGGCTTCGCCTTAATCAAATCATTCACATGGGATATCTAGCATACATATAACGTGGCACTCAATGATTTCATTGACTTATTATACATTGTAACACACAATACCATAATATAAATTTAATATAGCAAGCATGGCTTTTGAGAAGTATAGAAGGGCATTGAATTCAATAGTCAAGTCACTTATCAAATTTAATATTTCGCCCACATCCTTAGACTTTCATAAAAAAATCTCTTTGAATTTATTTTGTTATGCGAAGCTTGCCAAAGTTATAGTAAACTGGAGTCATTCTCGACATTGCCATCTTCATGGGTTTCGATAATGTATCTTCCTAATCAAAACATGTAGGATTTTGTAATTTGAAAGGGCTAAAATGTAGAATCCTTAAAGGTAACTTTAAACTCAAGACAAAATGAAGTCACATAGAGCAAACAAGTTATGTGCTATATTTTGACAAGTATAGCTTTTGGTTGAACTTGCTAGTGCACTCCTTTGCTAGAAGAACTTCTGATCCATTACTCAAGTAATTCACATTGACATGGAAAAGATTCATTTTTTGCCCTTCATCTTGAGTATTTTCAATCACTAGTACAAAAATATTGTATAAATGGCAGAAAAAAGACAGAGCATAAACGTCACACATGTGCACAGATGACGTATAATCTACCATTTGTGCACATATGTGCCATTTATGTCCGCCTTATTGGAGCCATTTATACCTATTTTTTGTAGTAGTGAATCTTCAAATTTGTTTTATTTTAGAGGCTTTTCCTCGAGAAAACTTTAAGGACTTGCCAAATCTTTAGTAAGTTGGAATGTGTTGAGGAGTTTCTGTTATGGACATATTACATGCTTCCGAGTAGCCTATACGCGCTTTTCTTTAATGTAGGTTTTTGGATGGGGGATGTCGGCACTGTAGTGTAGGTAAACGACTCTCTCTCTTAGTACATCTTTTCCACAACTAGCATTGATCTTTCTACGCCGCATCTAATAATGCATGTCTTACACAAGTGTAGAATATGAAGTGTAAGATAAATGCTAGAAAATTTTAAGTGACCTACCAGGTTGGATATGGGAATGTTGTAGACGAAAGATAAATTGTTGATTAAACTTTTTAGGTAGCTAAATACTATGGTGAAGACATGCTTTTTATAGAAAAGCTTAGATTGGATTCTGGGACTGTTTTAGGTGAAGGGCAAGTCTACAATGTTATTCCATGGAATTTGTGGAAGGGAACTACAATGTATGCCCTAGGTTTCTAAGGATCCCTTCCCCTTTTCACGGCCCCCCTTTCTCTGTTTGACTGTCAAATTGAGTGAATCTTGGCCATCAGCCTTTTTTCCTTTTCTCTTTCCCCTTTTCCTTTTTCTTTTGCTTTTCCCACTTTATCTTTTCTCCCTTTCCATTTTTCCTTTTTCCTTTTACATTTTCCCATTTCCCTTTCATCGAAGGGTGGAATCACCATAATGCATACTATTGCAACGACATATCCATCATACATCATAACATAGGACATTCTGCTCATCTCAGACACTTGGAGGACCGATTGACAGTTTTTGGTCCTCTAAATTTTGTTATAAAAGCGCTATTTAAAGAGCAAGGCATGTTTTGTAGAAGGAATCTTGAAACGGAGTGCCAGAATACTAGAGATCGACTCGGACCACTTACCACTTTACTTGAAGTTGGCTTGGCGGTTCTGCGCGAACCCCCGCCACGCGGCTCCTCACATGCCTCACCGCGATTGGATTATGAACATGCGGGGGGCTTATGCTCTCGATGCTTATAGATGACTCCGCACAAATTTTGCAATATCCTACACTAGAGCAACGCATGACAGCCTACTGACCGATGTGCTTAGGATACTTGCCGAGAGAGATGCTTTGGGATAAGCCGCCCGCGACGGACCTCCGTGAACACAACCTTCCCACGTAATCAATGGTTTGATGCAGGAACAAAACGCCGGGTTCGCCAAGTCACGGACCACTTTTCGCCCACATGCGTAGCCGTGACAAGAGCAGGTCTTCCTTAAAAGCTAAGAAAGCCGGTACATTGCAAAGACATCAAAGGGAAATGTTTTATCTCCCGAACGTCACCCGGGACCTTCCGGGCGAAGGGTTCTTAGAAAGCCGCATAGAGCCCACGGGAACATCACTCCCGAGTAGTGGAGGCAATACTTGCAACAGACTATACGACCCTCGGGTGCACATGCAAAGATACCCCTGCAAGAAGGCCCAGTGCTGGAAATCACAGATTCGGACGTGGAACAAGGCTTACAGCGTCTTGCCAATGGGAAAGCCCCGGACCTGGATGGCATGCAGGCAGAATTGCTTAAGTGGGCGGGGCCGCCTATAATACCGGTCTTCGTACGCCTTCTTCAACAAGGCATTACAGAAGGCTTCCGTCACGCGATGGACCAATAGCGTAGTTGTTCCCATCTATAAAAGACAAGTGACCGCGACCGCCCGGTACCACCACCAACAATCATGGTCGATTCGGTGTTTGCAAAATTGCTTGCTGGGATTCTCGAGCAGCAGTTGATCTGCCGGGCAGAGGGTGAGAGATAATGGCCCTCACCCAGGCAGGATTCAGACCCCCGACACTCAACCATTGACCACATCTTCACATTGCGAGCTCTGGTTGAAGACAGCAGGAACCGCCGTCAGGATCTATATTGTTGCTTCGTGGATTTTGCAAAGGCATTTGACATCGTGCCTCGAAAAACTATGGGCAAGATTGCTACGGCAACCGGGGTTCCGGTAGATTTGCGAATCACGATTATACGAGCTTTATGAAAGATGCTCGGTTGAGGTTGCGGTAGGACAAGCCAACTATTTGATAGTAGTATCGGGGTTCGCCCGGGATGCCCTCTCTCCCCAACATTGTTTGGGCTTTACATTGATCAATTGAGAGGCGGCTTGCTGATAATGGGGGCGGCAGGCTCACCTTCTCTACCGGATCATCAAGCGGTTAATATATGCTGATGATGTGGACCTCCCTAGCTTACACACACCAGCGGACATGCAACGACATCTCGATGCCCGGACACATTTTGTCAAGCGGCCGATATGCGTCAACTTGGCCAAGACTAAGGTGGTTTTCATATCGCCTTCACGACACGGCGGGGATCCCTCATTCGGGTACCGAGGCGGGAATGTGGAAGTAGCATCCACATACAAATATTTGGGAGTGGAGTTTCCGCTCATCGTGTGCCGGACACATCCATACGACTCTGAAGTTACGGCCGGGCTGGAAAGCACTATATGCAATGCAAAACAATAGTCATAGAGCCGAGTTGTATGATTGGACCCATCGGGCCACACTGCTCAAAGTCTTAGTGGAGCCCGTCCTTTATACGGGGTTGAAGTATGGGGCCCATGGTATCCTCGCTACTTGGAATGACTTGGAGCAGTGTAAAGCCTTCTTGCACGAGCACTAGGGGTGAAGTCCACAAATCCCATATCAAATTCCCATCAGGGAAATGAGGATTCTTGCCTCTTGAGGAGGGCCCCTTGATCGCCACATTGTCTATTTTCGAAAGGTGGTCAACATGGATGATGCTTTCGTCTCCCAAAACTAGCTTATATCATGGCAATGGGGCCTAACGCCTCAAGGCCTGGAGGAAAAGAGAGCTCAATGGATGGCTAGATGGAATGTGCAGAGCACAGGTGCATACATGTGCAAACAGAGGTCGCCATAGCTTGAGGGCAATAACTTGACGCTTGCTTCATCAAAGAAGCTTTGGGGATGCCGCTTCGAACGTGTCAAGACAGCACACTACCAGCCACATAAATCCCACATTGAACGAGGCCCACAATGCTACTGCGCCCCCACTTGCCCATGAAAAGACGACTCATTGCCTCCATTCGCATTGTAGGGCACATCATCTTCGGTGGAGACGGGCCGGATGGATTGGTGAGCCCGCGCCGGGACGGGCTCAATCAATCTTTGCCAAATGGGAGTCATTGAGGATGAATCTCATACCCTTCAAAGTTGCCCAAAGATATGATCAAATCGGGCTATGCCGAGTTGGTCGGGCCTGCCCGCCGCATGTGACATTGAGCACGCGATCCCGTGACGGGTGCTAGGATCATACCTTCCGGAGGTCATGGACATGCAGATCAGCTATGTCCTCGCACGCGACTTGACATGTACATACACATTTATTTCATGATGATGTATACTTATGCGGTTTGTGACATTCTTATTACGCCACGGTTTTCCCTCGAAAACCCTTGGGCGAGGGTTTTTAACCCGACGATAATAAGTTTCTTTGCGCTCCTTCGGGTCCCATAGGCGATTGGTCTCGATGGGCGATAAAAACTATTCTATTCTATTCTATTCTTGTTTAATAGGCGGGCATGTCATATGAGTGTGATTTATTTGCGTTTTGAGATAAGCAAATAAATGCGCTCTCTTTCCACCTCCTGAAGAATCCGGTGCCTTACGGTTCCGTTGCAATATTTTTATTGTCAATATATTTACATCGATGTCGATTGCATGAAGAAGCACCGAAGCCGATGTTTCAAGGTTATACAAGCAACATGAGGGTATTTTTTAGATTACCATCTTTGCATTTTTGTTGCTCTGACTAGTCTTAGAGCTGCCATTGATTAATCCGGCCTCAAAAAGAGGTTTTGCCTTTTTCTTTACTGCAACAACGATGGGCTTTTGTTTGTTGGCGTGTTTCCACAATCTTGCCCTTTGCAAGCATTTGGAATGGTTGGATTTGTTAAAACCTGGCTTTTGTATTTTTTGTTGTTGAGTACATACTTGCGTAGTGCCATGCTAGGGTTTGACCTTAAGGCTACTTGTTGTTTGGATCTAGATGGCCTAGTAGGGATTAGGGAAAAGTTATGGTTTTCTGTTGATAATGGATAAGCCATGGCCAAATGTACCTTGCCAGATGGCATAATCCAAAGTCTGGAGCGGTGTTCCTAGTATGTCGAAATCACGGATGTATGTCTTAAATCACAAAAACCCTTACCTTTCTCGCACTCAAGTTTTTTCATTCCTTGTGTTTGTTGTTGTGGGTTTTAATATGGTATCGAGCAAAGCGAGCCTGAGGACTTATCTAAAGAGGAGTGTAAGAGAACTGCCATGAAGATTGAAATGTTGACTCGTGTGAATGCCTATTATTGGTTCTTAAGGGTCCAAACAAAGCTCTTGAAGAAAGGCCTGTGGGGCATCGCGAATGGTGACGAACCTAAACCGGTGGCGCTTGAGAAAAGGGCTTTTATTTTCTAGGCATAGCTAGCTAAGCTATATGAGTATTTGGACCCGAATAGTAAATAAGCATTTTGGCACTTCTATTTTCTCAAGTTTGTAGGGTTTTTCGAGAGAGCTCTTCAATCTTCCCGGGGCCCTGCTCCCGTGATATGCCTCTAGACCAGACCAGACCAGAATTGGGCGGATCCAAGTAGGTTCTCCGGCATTCTTCATGTCTCCGGGCAAAAACATCGATAGTGACAAACGATCGAATCGGTCTGATGGCTTGGTTGAAGCTAAATATCCCACATGCCAAATAGTAGAAACGGGCCAACCTTTCTTATATAAGGCCGCAGCAAACCGAAACTCAAGAAGCCGTGTGATGAACACAGAGCTTAACTATTCTTTTCGCCTTTACTAAAGAATACCGTGTGCTTTCGCTACAATCGGTGACATATGCCATTTTTGGGATGCCTTCTCTTTGAGAGGGCTCAACAAAAGAATTCCAATTAGCATGTTGAATCCATACTACGCTAATCGGTTGTATATGCTTCTGCGTGCTTTGTCTCTCGCTCTTTTTCCATGCAGAAAGATATGGTATGATCTTCCGCTTTAGCTTGTTGTTTGTCGCTACTTGATTTTGGTCACGCAAATATTTTCGTATTGAGAGACTTTAGCTGAAATTGCTGCAACACGATTAATATTTTCTCACCTGCCACAATCTTGAAATATGAAGAGAACTTCTGGGCGGCTTATACCAAGGAACATTAACGAAAAGAATAAAACAGAGCTCACCTTCGATTGAGAGGTTTAAGACGCTTTGTATCGGACCTGCCGGATGAAAATATATAGTAAAGTGAGGAGGTGCTGTTTCCATGTTTTAAATTGTTTCATTTGCTTAAGCATTGAATTTCTATACTGGTCTCATGACTCTAAATGATCTTGTTGGATTGAGTTCGGTAGTTGTAAAGAATAATGTGAAACTAGAGAAGAGGAGACAAAAAGGAGGAATTGTCTTTTCTTCATCATTGTCCGCCAAGCTTCATTTCATGTTAGGAAGTTTTCTATTTAGGTCAAGGCAGCGGGAGAAATGGATGAGAATACCATGACTACATATGAGAGCATCAGATTCTATAAGTTCTATCCCATTTCTACCCCTGATACTGGATATTACGTATTCAATATTCTCTTTGACATCTTTGTCTCCACCGACCGGCTTAGCTTTTTAACATAGATTGCCTTCATAAACCGCTATTATAAGAAAGCCAACGAAGCATTCTAATGTCTATAAAGGAATTTTAATGTCTATAAGAAAGATGGCTGTTGTTGTTATAGGTCGTAATTGCAATCGATTATAAATTCAACCGCTGGGTCACGATGCTGATTGATATATTTACGGACCCATTCCAGTTGATGATGTTAGTGTATGACATGTGACATGCTACATGCAACGGCAAATGAAGCTGAAAGGCAAGCCATTGTAAAATGGATACGAAGGATTGACCAAGAAAGAGCGTAATTCTTAGATATCTAGATGATACTTTAATGCTGCAAAATGCGTAGCTTCATCAGCCAAAGTTGCATAGGATGAACTTTAGAAAGCATATAAACGGAGATATTTTTCTAATCAAGTAAATTTATATGCAAAGTGGTGTTCAACACCGAGAAAAAGGCATGAGTATGGAGGAATATATTGGGATAATTTGACAAGCTTCAAATAGTTGCAAGGTATGGATAAAGGCATTGATGACGCATTTGGTTGTAGGAGATTTGCTCCTTGGCTTGCATAATGTGAAGAATATTATTAGGTCGGTGGAGATGGTTGAATTAGAATGGGCTTATCAAGAGTCCCATTGGGGAGAAAAACCAAAGGGGATCAAAGAAATAATCGCCGGACATGGATTGGTGGCAAGAAGTGTGGCAAGAAGAAAACGAGGAAGTATTACAATTGTAAGAAGATAGGCCATTTGGCCAAAGATTGTCCTGAATCGATAGGAGAAAGAAGAGAAGGGCGAACAAAAAGGGGGTGATGACTTGTAAAAAAAACGTGGAGCAAAAGCTCATAAAAAGTTTTGAAGAATCGCATCCCGAGAACACCTCGAGAGTAGTGACTCATTTGTGTCTATTGGTAAAGCATTTGTGTGTATCAAAGAAAGACCATGTAATGTGAAGGGAAAGAATAAATGTTTTCTGTTCAAAACTTTCTTGAATCTAGTAATCAATATCTTTGGAATTGTGGTTGGTGTTCTAAAGCATGGAATTGTGAAACATGTGTATATGCAATCTTGGATGGTTTCGGTTGTTATAATGAAGCAATTGATTGGACAAGATGCAAGTTGTTTTTGGTCCAAACAACTCATGGAATTTGGTACTTAGAATGGAGCTACGGATCACATGACACCTAAGCGTGAATTGTTTGTTGACTATCATCCCGTTGAGCGAGCATGTTGAGCAAAGCAGAGTGAAGATTGAGAAAGGAGATTTGGATATAGCGTGATGTTGGACCATTAGACTTGACATGCCATGTGGAGAAATAGGGCTCAAAAAGGACTCTATACGTCTTTTGAATTGGAAGCAAATCTGTTGTCGCCTCTAATTGGATGATGCAGATTTTGGTGCACTTTGGATATGGTAAATGTCCGATAAAGGATAGAACCGAAACATGCTTACGATTGGAGATCGAGATGGGGACTTGTCTCGATTCAGCTTAGTCGCAAAATGTTGCTTTAAGCTAGCCTATACAATAGAAGAAAACCAATTGTGGCACGGGAGATTGGGACATCCCAACTTCCTATTGATGAAAGAAATGTATAAGAATAAGTTGGTCGGTGGTTTGCCAAAGATTGAGCCTCCAAGTATTAATGCGAAGCTCCAAGTAAATTGTCTGAAGGGTACATGCTTGGAAAATGCATGTGAGACGCATTTCCTAAAGGGAAAGTCCATAGAGCAGAAAAAATGTCTTGAGTTTGTTTATGTGGACATGTGGGGAAAGCTAAAATGGCATCAATTGGAGGACACATGTACTTTCTTCTAATAGTTGATGATTTTAGCAGGAAAATGTGGGCGTATTTTCTAAAACACGAGTCTAAAGTGTATGGATACTTTGCACGGTGGAAAACATTTGTGGAAAATCAAATGGATTTGAAACTTAAGCAAGTCCGATTGATTAAGGAGAAAGTTTGTAAATGTGAAGTTTGAGGTCGCGAGAGAATATGGGGGTAAGCACAGCAATCAAGTGAGTACACATGAGCATTAGCAAATGGGGTCATTGAGGGAAAACCGGACTGCTTTTTAGAATGTGCCGAGCCATGCTATTTGGGAATAATGTTGATCCTTCTTTTTGGGGCAAAAGCCGCACTTTGCCGTTGCCGCCATTGACTAGGGCGCCTACTAAGGCTAATGTTGTTCCGGAACTTTGGAAAAGCCTCGAGATTGAGGATATGGAAGTGTTTGGTTGTAATGCTTTTTTATTCGCGCCAAGCACGCTAAGCTCTTTAATAAGGTTGTATCTTGCATGTCCCTAGGATATTCAGAGGAGATAACCATGTGAACTGCCTTCTTGGAGTCGACCTGATATCTATTCTCTGCTTGATGCTTGATGATCTCGCCTGGAATTGACCTGCCTTATCTCTGCTGAATCTTTGCACTGTTCGAATGGATTATGGAGGAGGACATCAATGCCTGTCGAGTCTTTGCCTGCTCTAGGTATTTTGATTCAAATGCATTTTCTTGTGTTTCAGAAATAGTCCTAAATGATTCAAAACAGCGGTCATTCCTTAGACCATCCATCATGATCTGAGTGGGTGTTCTAGGCTTCTGTTCTATCACAGTTTAAGGTATTAATCTAGATGCAAGAACCATATTTCAACGTACACCGAGGTGCCAAGTAAGCAGAGCAAAAGGATCTACCTTTTGCTTGATTCTCAGAAGCCTGGCATAATTGGATCCAAAAAAGCTTTCCTGCCAGTTGGGCTCAATGTAATCTGCCTCATTAAAGTAGGCTCCAAATTCAAAAACCAAATTCCTTAATGGAGCATTGATGTTAGTAAGTTTCTCAATGTAACTTCTTCTCTGCACGCTGCTAGAATTCTGAGCGAATTGAGAAACAAAGGTAAGTGACCACAATGCCTTGCGCCATGAAGGATTTACAACATTATTTCTATAAACTGATATGTTGCCTCCTGCTACCAAAATGCCATAGATATAGACAAAACAATTTGTTTCATTCTTTAGACCATCCATCATAATCTAAGTGAGCTTTCTGCAATAGTAAGATCGACGGCTAGCAAGGTGTGTTCTTTGGTGAGGCATTTTGAGGATTTTGGCATGAAGCTTGCCATCTAGCTTAATATTGAAGTCAACATATTTTTTTTTTTATTTTAAAAATCTTTCTTCTCTAGTAAGGGCTGTTTTTCTCGTGGTGCAAGGTTGTTTTAACCTCGAGACCTCGCATGGCTACATGAAGAAAGAATAATAGTGTATGTAATTTTATCCGGGCTTCATCCCTCAATATGCATTTTTTTCAACAAGTTGGATGACCGACTTCTCATTTCCAAGGTTTACATAATATTTGCCATAATTTGCGAACCCATTTGCTATGGACCACTTCCACTGCTTGCTCCATATCGGTTTGAGTCCTTTTTATTTTCTTTTGATATTGTAGTCATGGAGTCTTCCATTTACGTGCTTCAGCCTTCACGTGCACTGTTATTTATTGTTCATCTTTAGTCTAAGCTGCTTGAAATGCCTTGGGGTTTGTGGCAATGTAGACTTATAGATATGTACAGTCTTGATGTTCTCATTTTTGTTTGTTAACAGTATTTTGCCTTCAAGTTGTGTCTTGTGGCACTACGAACTTATCCTTTATTTTTTACTGGTATTCTCTCTTCTAGATATCATTTGGGCATGTAATAGCTTGTATGGGCATTGTTCTAGATATCATTTGGGCACGTAATAGCTTGTATGGGCATTGTTTTAGAGTGCAAACTATTTTATATTTAGCATAAAAGTGAGTTGTTCAGTAAGTATTCTTTTCCTTGAAGGGTGCCTTTGGTTCTTATGCAGTTTGATATATGGTAAGTTTGGTAGATGGCATGCCATTTTCCCTTTATAGTAATGTGGGTGATGTTTTTGTTGCCAAGATCCTTGGATTTGTTGACATGACTCTTTGGCTTTTTTGCCTCTTCACAGAAGTTGATTGGTGCATGCTTGGCACAAGAGGCATAAAACATATGCCTTGGGAATGGTGTAATTTATTTACTGCATCTAAGAATGTTACCTTTGAGTTGGTTTTTCTACCAGCATCTTGAGTTGATATTAGTTTGTCGGGTTTTGGCGTGATGTAATGATTGTACTGCATCTTTGGAGGGTTACCTTGGATAGTCGTTCTATTATTTGGCACTCATTCATTGTGTTGTGATGTCCGTCCTTATTTTAGAACCATTGGAGTTGTAGGAGCTTTGTGAGGTTACCTTGGATAGTCGTGCTTTATTAAGACCTTTTATTATTTGGCTCCCATTCTTTGGTTGTGATGTCCTTTACTAATTAAGAACCGTTGGAGTTGTAGGAGCTTTGTGTTTCCCTCACTAGTCTTTTAGTATTCCTAGTTGTCTTGCTTTGGTCTATTCTATTCTATTCTATTCCTTTGCCTCCATTGTACTAAGTTGTGGCATTGTACCTTTATGTTCTCTTGCAGTCTATATTTAGATATTGGTCTTGGGTGGCTTCAGGAATACACCTTGTGTTGTTACCTTAATGTCTAGCTATTGGGTTATTAGATTTCATCTAGCTTTAGAGCTAGGCCATTCGTTTCTTTTAGTCATTAGGCTTTTTCATTATCTGTCTCTTTTTCTCAGCATGGTTGTTTCGTTGTATTAGTTGAGTGCACTAGGCTCTAGAAGTGTGATTTATCTGCATTTCGAGATAAGTAGATAAATTTGCTTCTTGAGGCTACCCTCACTTATCTAAGTCGCCCTTGTCTTTGTTGTCCTTATCCGCCATCTAAAAGCCTATGCCGTTTGGTCGATTGCCCCACCCACACACGCTTATTGCACCTTTTGCATGTTCTAGATTTTCTGCTTCATCATGTTTAGATCGTAATTGAATATATGCAACCCTCCACCTCATGAATATAGGGCCACGCCATATTAATGACATGGCAATATACATATAGAGTCATGTCCCTACGATTGTGTCGGGCCAGATGCATATATCTAAGCTATTCCAAATAATGCCAGGTCTTGCCTTCTAGATGCTCATGGGTAAGCATCTCAATCTGAAAATAGAAAGTTTTTTCAAAAATTTGTAAAGAATCAAAATAGAATTTTCTAGAATGTTCTCATGCTCATGGGTAAGCACCTTAGTCTAAAAATAAAAAGGGTTTTTGAAACCTTGTAAAGAGCTAAAATATAGTGTTCTAGATAGTTCTAGAATGTTCTAGAGAGTTCCAAAGTGTTCTAGAAAGCTCTAGATACTTAAACAAACCTGCTCAAAATTATTTTATGTATGCTCAAGATCTTTATCTCTCTTATTTGCAAGTATTTGTATTTAGAATTAACATTTATAGTCCTTCTTTTATAAACGTAATGAAAAGAGTTTTGAATTTCCGTTGCCAAATCTCCGCATTATAGCTATTTAAAGAAGAAGTTGATCTTTATCAAGATCTTGTATATCGATTTGTAAAATTTTTAATTTTAATTCTTCTTATGCTGCCATTTTGTTCTTGAAGTTATTATATAAAGGTATAATCTAGAATTTTAAAGTCTTGAATATATATAAGATTAATTATAAATCTATTAGTTTCAAAATGTTATTTGTCAAACATATGATAATTAATGTTTGTAAAAATTGTAAAGGCTATTCTATTAAATGAAACTTTAGATTTTTAATCGGCCTCTTTTTAGAAATTAAATATTGTGAATATTTAATGATTGTTTTAAGTTCTTGGTTCATATTATAGCAATTTTACCAATTGAACTATGAAGGTTAGTTCTTGTTTAATTCTTATATCATAAAGCAATTTGAATGTCTATTCTATTGAGATAAAGCAAATTAATAGTTTAATGCAATGTTCGAAATGGATATGCATGTTCGATTCTTCAACATAAAAAGATAAAAAGCGGTATAGAAGTCTTGTTATGAATAAAATACATGGGTGCTAAAAAGGATATTGCATCTCAAATTTAATGTGATTGAATATATGAACAAAAGCTACGTGGTGATTATCTAGTATACCGCGGTAGAAATTAAATTATTTTCCACTAATCCGGCCATTTCACATCGACGGCGCATTGGATATCACAGATTGCCCAAACTCAAACACAAGTGTTTGTTTAGAATTATATCATCATCATTTGTCAACACAATATCAAGATGAAGTCTTCTCGACGTGGGTTGAAGAGGTAGTAATGCATGTACCACTTGTGGAGTGGAGGCACGTACAACTTTTAACTTCCACATCAACTAGAGTTCTCAAAAGCTTACTCACACATCGAGAAAACCCTAATTCAATAATTAAAGAACAGCCTATTCAAATCTAATTTTTGTAATCTCTCGCGAACCAAGTCCTATAGACTTTAAAACACCATCTGAGAGATCTGCACATTGACTTATGGATAACTTTTCCAAAAAAGAGAATTTTGCAATGCCATCTATTTCACGTACTTGGCAAATGCCATGAACGTCCCTTTAGTTTTTTACAATGACTAGCAAGGGTTTCAAAGGCAGCCGCAGAATGTCTTACAATCTGAAAACAGGAAAGTCTTCCTAATAAGAAAGTTGTTGCATCTCGCACACTTTTGCAATGAACATGAATCATGCACTAATATTATAGACACATCAGAAGGCCCCCAAAAATAATTGCTGTTAGTTTTTCATAAGAGTTTTACATAAAACTACTATAATAAAATAATATTACTTTGTGCATTAATGTATTGAATAATTAACACTAGCTATACAATGTAGTTCTTACTAATGGTTTATAGTTCTAATTTGTTACTATAGTTCACCATCATGTTTCTAATGCTAGTTAGTCTATTCAGTTTTATATTATACTTAAAATACCATGTTAAGTATATGGTCCAATTGATGATTTAGAACATAAACCATTGGTGATTTTAATTAAATTATTTACATTTTCTTATATAAATCATTGTTTTCCGAATGGGTTCTCGTGGACGATAAAAAAACTTATCTTATCTTATCTTATCTTATCTTATCTTATCTTATCTTATCTTATCTTATCTTATCTTATATAAACCATTGTTGTTCAATACAATAAGATGTCTCAATTAAAAAAAAAAAAAAAAAAAAAAACATAAAGGCTTGACTACAATGGTTTTTAATCAAGATAGTGAAAGCGACGAATTTTGTATTAATGATAAACCATTTATGTTTTAAACAATGTAATCGATATCTATTTACTAATATGATAAGGTATATGCAACTTGAGAACTACTGCTATTTAAAATGCTTAAATATGTCAGCAATTGTAAGTTTCTTCACAAATTCATTATGATTTTTCCATCAAATCTTGATGTTTTCATTACGTAATAGGTAGCGGTTTATACAAAAAATTAAAAAATCTTTATTAATAAGCATTTTATTTGCTATTTTGAGACTTCACAAAAAATAATTTGTACAAAAACAATAAACAAATTGGTGACAAATTGGCTCATAAACTTGTGCATATGATGTTGTTGGTCTATGAATTTTCAATTCAAGCAGGGATTTGGACCCTGATATTCCAACATGTAATAACGTAAAATTCATGAAATTGATGAAAAACTGAAATTTTACCTTCATAGATACTTTGCCCAT
The DNA here is from genome assembly GCA_021234155.1 of Isoetes taiwanensis. Lineage (NCBI taxonomy): Eukaryota > Viridiplantae > Streptophyta > Lycopodiopsida > Isoetales > Isoetaceae > Isoetes > Isoetes taiwanensis. The sequence goes on along the minus strand of JAJEKV010000594.1, from coordinate 103,478 downwards.
TGGATCTGCATTTTGCAATCATAATAACAACAGAAGTCATAGCAAAAATGCATGTGTCTTATCATTACATCCATTAATGCTGAAATTCCTGTAAACTGCACACGATACTATAAAACATATATCGAGAGAATGAGAATGAGAATGAGAATCATCTCATAGTATAAAAAAGCAGGTTACTAAACTGAGTAACTTGAATTATTAAACCTATAAGGAACGTCACGTTGGACAAGCAATATATAAAAAAGAAACATGGGAATACAAAATTATACATTGAATTACTTTGCAATGCAGAATTTCAAAAATATGATATAAACAAGCTTAATTCAAATGATCTAGTGCGCTGCTTTTTTCCAAATGTTTCCTCATAGATTTTGATCCGTGTGATAATACTTTGCTAGCTCATTCATCTGGAAGAAAATGAACAAGAATCAATCACAAAAAGCAAGAACAAGGTTCTATCTTAAAGATGTAAATCTTCCACTAGAGGCTCTATTACTCTTATGATCCGCCTTGGCAAAAATCTCTAGGGATGCCATCTTTATCTTATCATTCCCATTGGAACTTTAAGAAAAGCAAAAAAGATGCCAAAAAGTTCTACCCGTCTCTCCTCAAGAATTTTGAATATCAATAGTAGTAGTGTAGCCATCTCTGCGTCCAACCATTTAATGTGGTGTAGTAGAGGATTTGAAACTACTGTAAGCCTGCTCACTGGAAAACCAAAGTTGCCACAATATACAGTAACTACAATTACCAAAAAATCATGTTTTAATTCCATGAAATTCAATTTATGTTATCTATAGAGGTTCGAAATGAGGTTGACCATGCAATAGTGCAGTGGCCATAGAAGATAGTAAGCTCAAGAGCTTTGGATATTTCGTTATAAGAAAAATGTCATTATCCTCCAATCCTCGAACTTTCAACTATGCATGCAAGTCAGAATATAAGATTTTCTACTCAGCAGATTTTCTCAGCAGATTTTCTACAATGGTGGATAGTGGGCGGCCGCACATGCGAACTACCCAATTCCTAAAAATAAAGGGAAAAATCCAATTATATCATTTGGACCCCAAAAATACAATGCTAACGGATGTTTGGTTGGTGTACTCACAAAAGCTTATCACCGGATTAAAAACCCCCGCCCTTTCGAAGTTTTCGAGGAAAACCCTCGTGATAAATCTTCGCAAGGGGGCTTAGACAAACGCAAGGCGTAAAAACGCCCCAAAACCCACAATGGAGAAGTTGAAACAGATGCCGCCGCCAACCCGCAGACCGCACATCACCAATACCAAAAAAAAAACGAAACAAAACAAACCTCCCGTGAGTGGAGGGGCTGATTCTGTACGCGCCACGCGACAAATATAATAAAAAAGAAGGGGAGGGTGGGTTCAAAGAGAAAGAGGTAATCACAGAGAGAAGAGGAAGCGCCGATGAGACGTTGATGCAAATGCGCCTAAAAATAGCTTAACTCCCAACCAGAACGGGCATGCGCGCCCGCATGATGCAAAAACATGCATGCTCGTCCCATTCTAGAATGGCGATCCGATGTCTCGGATCGATGGGATTTAACCTTTACACCTCACTTTTAAGTTGTCTTGAATGCCAAAACTCAATCACAATCCATTGGACCAAAGCAACACAATGAAAGAGGCATCAAAGATTTGGTTCCCCTCGATAGGAGAACAAACCGTGTTGCTCCTTTTCGCTAAGAATACCAATAAAAAGAATGCTTCTATTTTGAAAATTCCAACAAACACAATGACCAGTGTATGAATCAATCTATAAGAACAAAAAATTATATGAAAATACCTCCAAGATCATGGTGCTTCAGTTAAGAGAAATCCATGATGATGAGAAATCATGTTACCTACGCTAAGAACCTCCAGGAAGCTGTAAGAATCCATTCCTCTTGCACAAAGAGGTCATTTGTTGCCCTGCTATGTCCTCATTGAAGATTTTCTTTGCCATGGCTATGCCACGATTAGCACAGGTAAGCTTTTTCAAAATTAGGGCTCGCTATCGTCTTTTGTTTTCTAGCTTTGTTGTATATATAATATAGAAAAAATATACTTTTAACTTGACAACACAAAAATTGAAGCACACAATAACTCTACTATCAGCTCAGTGCAGGGATCGACAAAGTGGGGGTTAGGATTGAGGGATTCTTCGATTGAAGCTCTTATTTTCCAAATGAAGTCTTTTGCATGCCAGAAAAGATTTTTGTCGCCAAAAAACAAAGTTCATATATAAAATCGATATACTTGAACTTTATTATACAGAAATCTGGTATACACTAACATACATGTGCAAATTTTAGTTATTCCTAGAGGGAAAATCTAGGAGAACATCTTGTGCAGTACTTGTACAAATTTTGAAACCTTAGAGTGCATCTCCATTATAGCAAAATCCAGTCTTTGGGTCTTTGTCATGTAAGCCAAGGATGGGCGTCTAGATCAAAAACAATTTCTATAAACAGTGCTCCAGCCCTAAAAGTAGAGAAAGAGGATAGGGAGGCGGGGGGAGGAGGAGGGGATTTTGCGAAGATCAGAAGCATGCCACTATACCAATACGTTCCATGTGTCACAAATCTGCAACATGCTACTATGTCAGTATGTTCTATTCTATTCTATTCTATTCTATTCGTGGACGATAAAAACTTTATTCTATTCTACTAGTAATGGTGCCCAAAATGTTGTTGGGCTAATATTGGAACCTAGTAATGAACTTACTCGACACAATTCATATACTCTGCAATTTTCATAGGAACTATCTCTGGTGTGTCTATGTATTTTAGTAGGGGCTCAATTTTTTTTTTTTTTTTTTTTTGAAGGACGTGAAGCTCTTTTTATTGACAAGAACAAATTCCCAATACACACACCGCACGACAGAATAAAACCCTAGTGGATAGGCTGACCCAACTAGGCAAAAACACCCGCCTATGCATAAGAAGAACACCGTAAATACGCTGCCCGCCAAATTATCTCTTTTTATCATCAGCTAGAGATGAGCAACGATAAGCTTTAGTGATCTTCTCAGCTTTTAACAACTAAGAAGCTGGCCGATCGAGATGTGTGCACCTTGAAAATACACAACGTGCCGCCTGCGCCAGATAGACCACAAAATCCAACTAGAAGCAAGATGAAATGCCCGCTTACGCAAGTTAGGCCAAACGGGGGATAAAGTGCAAGTAGGATCTCCCGCTAATGAGAGACACACCGAAAAGAGTGAACAACCACTCCCAAGCAAGCCATAGATGATCGCGACAAGAAGAAGCGGTGTTCAATAGTTTCAACACATTGGCCACAGAGAGGGCAACGATAGAGACTCTAGGGTTTATCTTGTGAACCAAGACATTCACAACTAACACATCTATGGAGAATTTGCCATCGCAGTACCTTTAGGGTGGAGCAATTTATCCCATGTCCACATCCAAACACTTTTCCATTGCGGGTTGAGGGGTACCCAAGATGCGATCTTTGGGATGGAGGAAGAGGCTCACAATCTAAAAAGCGGCCTATACGTGGAAGAAACAAACTTTTCTCGGGCAAGACGTGCATCACATATCCAAATAGGCACATCAGCCTGTAGGTTGCTTGCATAGTAGATGGCAAAAATCAGCCACCCTACCCGTCGATTTGCTCGATCCCATCTCAGATAACGTAAATCTCGTCTGAAAAAGCCTCCCATGACAAAAGATGACCAGAATCATACCAAGTTGCAATCGTTAAAACCCCAAATTAGCCGCCAACGGCGTTGGGTCTTTGGATGTACAAGTGCACATAAAGGTCAGCGATCATGCATACCATCACGGGGAAGCCACCAAAGATGACATAGACCAACGAACACCGCACCGCAAAGTTCCTCGCTTGTGGGGTATGAATGTACAGAATTTGTTATCTTTGTATAACAAGATTTGCAAAATACTATAAGATTTTTAGAGAATATACTATATGGTGTTAATTTCAAATGCGTGCAAAACGTAATTATAAGGGCTCTCGCTGCCCTCGTCACCCCCGTGGTGAATATGCACCCAAACAAAAGGGGGTTTAAGGGGAATTTAATTTTAAGGCGTAATGTAATGGTTTTGTTATAGGTTAAAAAATTTTGCCCCTTCGGGGCCAAAAACAAACAACGTTACATCACTTTGGATGAGTTGATGTTATGTTGTGTAATTAATAATATGTCGTGAAACATCTAATAGGCCACGATGGCCCCGTGGGTGAAATAAACAACTACTTTATTAGCAATCTAATGTTGATGTTATGTTGTGTAATTAATAATATGTCCTGAAACATCTAATAGGCCTGATGGCCCGCGGTGGAAATAAACAACTACTTTATTAGCAATCTAATATTGGCTTATAGGCAATATTAGCAATCTAATATTGGCTTATAGCAACATGCAAGGATTGGTTGGCATAGTGAGAGAACAAAATAAAAAGAGTAAAAAATGCAAGGCCAAAAAATGTTACTTTCACATACAAGGCCATAAGAGGATCTTCTTTGCGTAGAGATAGGTTCCCTATCAACATTGCTTGAAATGCATGGGCAGTTTATTATTTAAAACAACCTTGTTGAAAATAAACTACTTGAGTCGGACGTGGAAAGCCTTGACCTTAACACCATAAGATGACTAAGTTGTGCCAAAAGCTCGATGGTTAAATTTGATACTAAGCATGTGCAAACAAAAAAACATCACATAGAACCTAGAAGCAAGCATTCCATTTAAATTACCCAGTTTATGTATGCAACCAGTAATGCTGTAAACCTTGGCACTAAAGACACCGTGGATCAGTTGATCCGATATGATTTGGAATATTAATATACATCACAGACATGGCTGATTCCAAGTTAGTTTCCCACCAAGATGATATACATCCGCGGACATAGGCGATTCCAAGTTAGCTTCCCACCAAGATAAAGATCATGCAATACCCAGGGTATTTGAATATTCACTTATATAAAGTGACACATGCTGTTGGTCACCGTAGGGTCTCGTCCCATCATCTTGAAATTGAAGCTGATCGTGCTACTAGACCTAAGGTCAATCGTTGAAGAAGATCCGCAAACGCGCTATATGAACATAATTGAGTTGCAGGCCCAAAACAGTGTGTTTGGGTATAGGCATACCTGCTGCTGCATCATGTTTGAGGACATGATTGCCTGGTGCAACCACACTTGGTTGCTCAGTCCTTAGCAATCTCTGCTGATAACAACAAACAGACATTCTAACTTGAACAAAATTGTACAGAAAAAAAATGCACCCACGATGAAAATATCTAACATTATAAAGTGCCCTACCTCGGATGAATCCTCGGGGGAGTATCACCCACGTTATTCAATCGCAAGATGTGTTCGCAGAAAGGGGGTCTCTTTGGAAGCTCAAGTCGGGGCTAAGGGAGTTCGTCTTTGCATGGAACACCACAAACTGCTGCAAATGGGAGGGGATTACCTGCAGCAAAGCAGGGCATGTAATCGACCTTCTGCTAAAAACAAGATAGAACATGCTTAACCAAAGATAGATCATGTTTCACAAGGAAGCATATGCTGACAATGCAATAATTAATTTATAAAATACCCGCAATTCATCCGAGCTTATATCCCAATTAGATGAACCACAACACCATTATCACATTTATTTATAAAATGTGCACTTTTACCTTATGTCTTACATGTTCTGGTTCTCTCCTCGCCAATTTTGCATCTTTTGCATAACCATGTAAGTTAACCAAAGAGCAAATTGAAGAGTGCAGATTTGAAATGAGTTATTACCCCCTTTGATGGGCAACAAACCGAACATGACAATCATGATGTTGGGCAAACCTCTTAATCTTTGTTAGTATAATGATTGACGTATTATGTTTTACGTCTGTAAAGGGGATCACCAATTGATCCACTAAAAACCTCGGGAATGTTAAAAATAGGTTGGTTGTATTCTCGGTTACTAGGACGCCGGTGATCAAGTTCATTATATGGGTCAACCACCAAGCCACGAATCCCATGCCTCAATCTGCTGCTTTTAGCATCGCCCAAAAATCCACTCCAATGAAGGAAGCTCTTCATCTTCGCACCTACATAACCCAAGTGAAATTGACATTAAAAAATGTAAAATGGTACAAGAACTTTGACAACTCCCGCACCTAATCAATACAAAGTTTGCAAAGCCCATAGACAAGATACATCTTAAAAACAATTGTAGCAACAAAGTAAAAGCTTTTGTTATGATCCTACCAATCCTCAATGAAGACTCCATCGATTTTCTTGAAGGCTAACTATAAAGGCGCATATGTTTGCATGGAAGGCTTTTTACATTGCCGCCGCACAAACCGCATTCAGACCTAAAAAGTGCACTTGCCACTTCCAACCAAAGCACTTACCGATGAGTGCAGACCAATAAGTGCGAAGATAATCTCCACAACCTAGCCTATTTAACTATTGATGAATCGTACCTTGTGGTTCGCAAAGGTTGCGAATAAACTTCCAAGCCGCTTTAAAATTCACCTACAAGCAAAGTGGCGTCGAACCGATGAACAAATGGACTAATCTTGTGTTGGTGATGTGCTCCAGAATCGGGCATGAAAAAAATCAAAGGTAGAAGGAATGTTTTGTAATACCCCATGCCTTTGAAGCTTTGGGATCCCGGTGGGCCAAGCTTTAAGCCCGTTTTTTCCAAACAGTCATAGAGTAGTCGCTTCAATCAAACACAAGTGCCCGAACAAATGATAACATGCACAATGAAGTATCAACTTCAAGCTTCATTTCTTCCTTTGATCCAATCACAATCATCCCCTCGCGAACCAAACTCCTAGCACTAGGCTAGTCGCAAAAGCCCGTGTTGCACGAAATCAATTCGCCCCAATAACGACTTCCAAATGATTAAGGCCAAAGGCACAAGAAAGAGATACGACATGGGCAGAACAAAACCCTAAGTTGAAGGGTCTCGAGCCTTGCATGTAAAGCAATGAAAAAATACTTTTTGTTAGTATAGAACCTTAAATTATAAAAAATATATATTAAAATTTATGGATTCAACCATTGGAAAGTGTCACGAAAATTAAAGTGAGCGTATGTGCACTCTAGATGTACCAATTAGTACGTCTCATGGAATACTATCATCAAATCATATAAAAACCTTAGGAAAAAAAGTACAAAAATACAAAAACAACCCCCTGTTATAATGCTAGATATTCAAGTTCAATTTTGCATTTTTATTCAAGAAAGGAAAAAAAGATATTGTATAAAGGTTTAAATCACACCCTATTGTTTTATTACATAGATTGTACATGCAACAATGATTAGATAACCTCTTCATTGAAGATCTACAAACACATACTAAATTCAATATTATACACAAAACCCAAAGCTCATATGGTTATCATCGTTAATAATGAACTTGCAAATGTCATGTATACAATAGTTGCATTTCTTTGCTTGCACCATTTGTTAGCATAACACACTTACCATTTGGCATCCCATGCTTGCCAACTGTGAAGCTACACCAAATGCGCATATCTTGCAAATAGTTTATGTTTATGCTTCATATGTCTATATTGATCTGCCAAGCATGTCTCTATTGATATGCCAAGTAGTCCTTATGAACACGTTTATTTATACAAAACTATAGGTTCAAGACTTCTTTAACATGATCATTATAGTGCGCATTCCATAAATTGAGTTGTCAAAAGTGAGACAACGTTACAAATGCTTCATATGCTTATGGATGTACCAAGAAGTTCTTATGGACACATTTGTTTATACAGAACTACATATTCAAGACCTCTTTAACATGATCATTATGTGCACATCCATACACCTATGTGAGATTAAGTAGTCTCTCTTTCTTTATTCTATTTTATTTTTAATGAAAACATAGTCCTGTATATTTGCTTGAATGGCCTTAGCAATGCCTTAAAGAGGATTTAAAATTCATTTGCTTGCTACACAACAAACTATCGGGAATAAAAGAAACAACTGACGTAAAGGTACATCGATTATGACAAAACCCTCGTCCATATATTACTGCAATGTATCATATGCCAAACATTGCACATATTTTGCTTGTAGTTCCTATGAATTGAGACAAATGCAGGGTTCCCATGAATAGAGAAACATCTTCTGCATTGAATTTTAATCACAATTTCATGGATTTCTAAGCATTTGTCTGCTTTTGAACTTAAACATAATTGAGTTTCATTTTTCTTCTGTTGTCGATTCAAAGGAGTTGCAATACCTAATAATCCCATATACTATTCTAAATGGCTTTAGCAATGGCAAAAGTGGGCCTAGAATTCATTTTCTTGCTAGATAACAAACCATAGAGATTAATGAAAACAACATGAGTCAAAGGTAGTGATCATATGCATCTAGTTTGGAGCTAGAGAATTTTGCATTAGCCAAAAGCATAGACCAAACTAAACACATGGGTATTTATGGCATAAGAACCCCCAGAATGCCATCGCCGTATACTACAAATTCTAGTCCTTATTTTACTGAAATGTATACTGAAATGTATAGCATCCTAGACATGGACATGTTTTGCTTGTAGTTCCTATAAATAGAGACACATGCAGATATCATATTCTCTCTGGAATGCTTGCACATGTTTTGCTTGTAGTTCCTTTGAATATAGACTCATGAGGATACCATCTCCTACCTTGACCAAATGTTTGTCACAATGCTTTACATCTCAGCTGCAATATCTAATAACCCCATATAATGTTCTAAATGGCTTTAGCAATGGCAAAAGAAGGCCTAATATTCATTGCTTGCCACAGAAAAAAACCATAGAGATTAGAAGAAACAACAAAAGGCGTCAAATCATATGCATTTGTTTGGGAGTAGCAAGAAGCACAGACCAAATTGAACACATGTAATATGTATGGCGTAAAACCTCCCAAGACCTCTCAAGAATACCATCGCGAAAGTGATTCAAATAGCAGATCTACTTGTCCAGCAGGGTCGGACCTTAATCCTTATTGACCAATGGTGCTCCAAGCTATAGCTCGCATTTTCCAGCAGGGAATCAAAACAGTTTAAATTAGGACTAAGAAATAAATTCAAACCTAAAGAAAATGCCAACCAAATTCTTATATTTTACATGAGCAAGAGCCTAAAGATTTGTCTGCAAATCTTGGTTCTTGTAAGTTTACCAAGTTTTTGTAAGGGCCTTCTGCCAAGTTTACCAAAAGTAACAAAAGGACCTTACACATGCTAGTGCATCGGCTTTGTTCTATTCCTCCATGCATTGAGATAGCTGCATCATTTTGATAGTCATTATAAATAATTGTTCCACAAAAATCTGTAATTGCCATAAATTTTGCAAGAAGGCAATTGAGAAATCAACATAATAGCAATCTTTTAGTGCCCAAGATGCATAAAATGATCGACTAACAAAAATACAAAAAAAGAATGCCAATTATATACTTGAAAAGTCCCATCTTTCTAGCTTTCGGAAGCTTTTTCGACCACCTTAAGTCCAAATCACGTAATTACCGCAAGAACCGCAATTTGACACATCAACAAAATTTGTGCATTATGTGAAACCGTATACAATAAAAATGAAGATACTTCTTGCTCATAATCAATTCAAATGGGAAACTACGTGCATTTAATGTATAGCAATAGTAGGAACATCCGCCCTTGTATAAAATAGGAAATAATAGATAACATACCATGCTCTTGGTCTTCTTACTACCTTAGTTTTGCCTCACTTTTTATGGCTTTTTTTCATCCCCTTTTTCTGCAATACATCAAAGAGTATAAATGCCTCTTGCCTAAAAATGTTTCTATATCTTTGCATAGCCCAAAACTCTGAAACTTTTTAGATCACGAGGAATTGAACCCCGCTTCCGAGCACCAGCTACCGCGTCAAAAAGAGTTGTAGAATAAAAGCGTAGAAGGCTAATGAAGAAGCATTTCTTCATGAAGTAAATGAGATCTCATGGATCTGCTCCGCACAATTATGCTCATGCTTTGTCGACAAAAAACATCTTCTTCTCTTTTTACGATTCTACCGCTTAATTGCTTTGCTTGTATAAAAGTTTGTTTTAAGCATCAAAAGCCTATCGAAGATCTCAAGCGGGAGATACCAAAGATTACAATCACTACATATGGATTTGAGGAATCTTAATCGGGATTGAAAGCCGTGATCTTCGTGGACAATATGCATCAATGGGAAAGACAAGTAGCACAAAAATCTTTCATAGACACTATTTTTTCGGTGTAGGCAAACAGTGGCGAAAGAAGATAGTTATTACATTAGCTTGCTTGTGGTTGTACCAGTTTGTTATATGATAGGAAAAAAACAATCTTTTGCCAACATAACGAGGAGATTCGTATTGAAAATGAGACATATTTTACCTGAGTCTGTTAAGCAAAAGTGGCAACAACAAATCCTTCGTTGCCCTAAATACCTTGTAAATCGACCATGGCTCTTGTACGGTTTGTTAGATGACAGAAAAATATAATCTTTTGCCAACATAATAGAGATTTGTATTGAGAATGAGAGATATTTTACAGAGCTGCAATGACGAAATGTGGCAAATCGACAAATCCTTGTAGGCCTTTCGTTGTCCTAAATACCTTTGTAACAACCATGGCTGCATGAATTAGCTTACGAGAAAGTCGAGGATGGTAAACGAAGTGTAGAATGGTAACCTTGTGAGGGAAATAATAACCGAGACAAAACAAAAGAGCAAAAATGTTATACCTCGCCATAGCCGAGATGCAGCTTCTTTGGATCCATATTCCCCTGTTTATGCACAAATGAGTAATAAGGGAGCAAAGGTTTTGTGGTCGCCATAGCAAGAAATGCGCCACGGATCCATATTCTTGTTTGGTGGCAAAGTAGGCTAGCCGCCATAGCAAAAAAAAAACCTCACGACCTTTTGTTTATTTTTGGGTTCCTAGGTGTCCAAATCCCTGGATGCACTTATACATAAGGGGGATATGGCATGCGTTCGGAGGGTAGCAAAAACCCCCCCTTGTATCACATAATTTTAAAAGGCAATTTGACCCCTCTCGTGTATAGTTATTGCTCTAAATCGATTGCCTAAAAGCACCCTAACCCCTAAGTATACGTCACGCCCAAATGGTCCAAAAACACCCCTCCGTTGAACTCTCATGGGTTATACGCTGATCAAAGGTGAATCCCCCGGGGTCCAAATCTCAACCATAAATTCTCAACCCTAAATCCCAGCCTTTAGATTTAGGGCTGGGTCCAACACTTACACTAAAAATTTATAATATAGGATTCTATTCTATTCTATTCTATTCTATTCTATTCTATTCTATTCTATTCTATTCTATTCTATTCTATTCTATTCTATTCTATTCTATTCTATTCTATTCTATTCTATTCTATTCTATTCTATTCTATTTGAGCCCTAAGTTGGGGACTCTCCTCGCCGCCCTATGCATACCAGCCGCCTGTCGCGCCTAGGCCCTGAGGGCCATCACGGTCATGCTCGGTTAGCTTCCCCAGGGGCAAACAACAAGATACAAAAAAAAACATGGCCTTGGCATCTCAGAAATCGGATCCTTCCGATTTTTCTCACTCCGCCCGAAGCTTGTCATCATCGCCATGTCGGCCATAGGTACCGGGTTTTAGCTTTCTTTTTGAATTGTCTTAGACCGCTTTTGTGCACGTGGTTGTTCAACAGGGATACTTTCCTAGCTTTGATTTACGCCTAACTAGAATAGAGCCACAGCCCATTCGTTGGCCTTGTTTTGCAATCGAAACAGCCCCGTTTGTTTGTTTGGGAAATCATAACACATATCTCCATTTAGCCCATATCCCATGGCTAAGCGTGGTCAATGTCGCCATACCTTCTTTATCCAGGATCTTACAAATGTTACATGGCTTGAACATTTCCGGCTTTTCAGAATTTGATCTAATAAATCAGCATGCCTCGCCTCAAACGCGGATTCTTCCGCTCACGCCCTCGGCGGACCAAGATTTCCTCCCGGATACCTTGCGAGCGCATCTCTTGCGAGGCCCCATCATTTCCTTGGACGCTAAGCTTCTATTCCAGATCTGAATCTGCTTTACTCGCCATCTTGGGCGGTACCTCTTGATCCTCTCCCCTCTTGCCCAAAATCCTATCTTTGATGCCCAAACCCGGACACTGTGGAGCGGTTGTACACAAAAGGGATGTGGTGGAAACAGAGGCTTGTAGGACCACGATGTGGAGGTGATTGATATAGATCAAGATGGCACATTAAAGAGCAAGCAATCAATGTGAGCAATGCCCCATGCAAGAGGATCCTAGAACACGCTAGCCAAGCAGACTTGTTTGGCAAAGAACAGACGTAAGCTTGAATTTATGCGATTGCTCGGCTGCCAGGGGGCAAGTCCCGCCTTTAGTGGTAGAGCGTGCAACTTCTTCTACGTAGAGATTATGTGATATTCAAAGGCCCGCCATGGTTAAATAAGTGGGTTGGGGCTCGAGGGCCGATCGACTCCGCCATATCGGTTGCAGTACTAATAGCCCACGGGATGTGTCAGACGGCCCCTTCAAAGATGGAAGTCATCCGAAAAGACACCCGCCTCGGCCAGAGGATCTCTCTCCGCCCAAATTTCAATGTGACCGCACGCCATGGGGCAGCGAGAGGCTAGACTCAAATGAAATGGGCAGATGTCTGGGGGAGGCACAAACATCGTCCGAGATCGCTGGCCTCGAGAACCCATGGTTTTGGTTATGTTTAGCTCATATATGCATGTGTTTGCACACTTATTATCATTTTTTTTATGTTTTGTTATGTCCATATTTTTTCTTTGTCATGGTGATCGGGCTTGTGCCCCATCTTTTGTATTTTTTGGGCTTCTGCCCCCTTTTCTTGTATGGGTCCCATAACCCTTTGGGTCTTCGCGGACGATAAAAATCTATCTTTATCTTTATCATTCTATTCTATTTCAGCTCAAAATATTTGTAACATCTTAGTCATGTTGGCAAATATTGTGAACATTTATTTGCGCTCTCTATTTGGAGTCTTACCTGATATGTTGGTTGGCTGCTAACATGACATCCTTGATCAATACAGAAGAAAGCCGTTAAAGAACTAAAAAGGATTGATTAAATTAATATTACATCCCCTGAATTATTATATTTGTAGAAATTCCATAGCAAGAAACTATAGGCAAGGTTAACAAGCATTAATGACAAGAAGGCCTAATTATAAAGCAGTAGTATGAGAGTTTAGTTGATAATTTGAAGCTATGATTCAAAATTTGGAATTATGATTTAGAAGAATAGAATCAAACAGAATAGAATAGACTAGACTAGACTAGACTTTTTAACATTGTCAAAGACCAAGAGGCCATGAGAACTATACAATGGCCTAGTACAACCATTACTACTCGGATAAAAAACCCCTGCATCGAAAGATTTTCAAGGGAAAGACTTTTGCAGTAATGGTGATACTAGACAAGCAAAAAGAAAATCCAATCTTTGCGATGATGACTACTGAGGGTTCAGTAATTGAAGACGCTCATCGAATGTTAAAGTCAAATAATAATTTCTGACCATCTCAAAAGAAGGACATCTTAGCGGAGTATGGCTTTCATCTTCAATAGCCTGTAACTGGCAACATGTATATAATCTCGCTTCTTATGTAGCCGCTCCCATCTATCTGTCGCAATCCGTAGCTTGTGGGACCCTGTGCGAATGGATGCAATAGCATAGGGCACCATAGTTTTGACTCCTAGCTTGTAAGTGAGAAAGGACTTTTGCACCCATTCCAAGTTCTTCCAACTAGTACTAATGGCAGGTCCCCACACTTCAGAACCATACAGTAAAATAGGTTCTACCAAAGCCCGAACAAGTGGGCTTTCTGTGACCAATCATGAATCTTTGCGCGTAAACAATTATTTTACATTGCATAGAGTACTCTCGAGCTAGCAGTCACATGCTTAGTAATACCCAAAGTGTGTTCTTATAGAACTCTACACCAAGATACTTGTAGCTATACTCTATTCTAGCCATCGAAAGCTGCAATAGAAGAAAAAGCAGGTTAGAATTCAGTGTTGGTTACTTCGAACACAAAAAAATCACGTCTTTACCTTTTTTTGTAATCCATTACCATATCGAAAAAAGCACCAAGCGCTTGATTGAATCAAGCAAGAAATTGAAAAAATAGAACGAAAACTAAGTGCCTGAACGAAGTAAGTAGACCCAAAATGAAAATCGACAGGGACGCTTTGAATTTTCGACATCATTGAAGAGCAAGGATGATTTCACGCGCATAAGAGGCTTGTCGGAACCTTTCATGAAGATTCGGTGGCACCTTTCACTTCCATCGAAGACAGAAAAGCAACGCTCGGACGAGGTGCTGAAGACGTGCTGAAATTTTACTTTTTTATACACCACTATTAAAAAAAGATCTAGGAAATAATATATAACAGAATATACCGGATTTTACATTAAACTATATTTTTGTTTCTACCGAAAATTTTCCCGTTCCAAAAATTTAGATCGACAATTTTACATTAAACTATATTTCCTTTCTATCGGAATTTTTCCGGCACGAAAAAAATACAAGGTATTTTTGGAACCTTGCTTCATCAAATTCCATTCTCAATTTTTTTCTTTGTAATGCACTATGTATATTGGCATGTATAGAACTACTATTAATGAATGAATGTTGATGTTCGACTTAACCTAAAACTTTGAATATATGCACGCTGGAACTTAAAAAACAAGGGAATTGTTCGCAAAACCTTCGAGCAACAGAGTTAGTTTAGAAGGAATATAGTTGGCTAGTTCATGAAATCGTACTTTTATTACATATGGTTTAGCAGGTTTTGGGCATGTATTGTATGATTTTAGTTATGTATTTATGGCAAAAAGGAATCTTTAGGGTTCCTGTATATTCGAAACTCGTTTGTTGGGGTCGAGAATAGAATAGAATAGAATAGAATAGGTTTTTAGCGTCCAGCAGAGTGATGGTTCAATGCAGGCCGACGGATTTAGAAGGTAAGGATTTAGTAGCTTAGGTTTAGCAGGAGCGGATGAAGCAGATGCGGGCAGACAGGCAGATGCGGCAACCAATTTATTGGAGGCCGATTTGTAGGAAGGAGAGGCAGAAGGGCAAGCCGTTGCATCACTGTTTGCATGTTAGAGGAGCTTATGGTGCTAGCCGATTATCAGACCATGTTCATGATGATTGAAAAACTCTGGTTATGTATTTGCCGACTTCTATCTGTTCCTAAAATAATAGCCTTGTGCAGACCTTCCAGGCACAACATAAATGCACAGGGGGTTCGAATCCCCCGGTCTCTTTCTTCAATGTCATTGCAGATGGTGAATCGAACTTGCTGTAAGTGTGGCAAATCTGTAGGTGAAGGCATGAGGCTGCTGCTCATGCCTGTGTAGGTGATTCTATGGCGGCCTGTAGGAGGATGGTGGCAGCAGCCTCCTTGATGCAACAACACATGGAGGCGAGGAGTGGCGACTGTGATTGAGGCAAGCCATAAGCTAGATGCTTGCAGGGTCGAGTCTTCTGCTAGAATCTTATCCTTTTAGCCAAATTAGCATGTCGGGCAGGAGGAGTATTTTTAGATGAATTCTATTTTGAAATCAAGCAAATATTAGGGGCCTTGGCTAAAGGTTGTCAAATCCCTAAATTATAGAGCCACCTAAGCGTTTGACTCTATCAAACGATGAGATGTACGCTTAGGATGGCTCTAGAGGGAATATTTCCCATAATATGCCCTCATCCGAGGGTTGGCAATTGGCTACAAGCCTCAGCAGCGATAATAATAGTTGATAATAATATAGCTGCTCATGAAAATTTCAAGTATCAGAGCGTTGCTTTGAATAACGGAGCCCTTTGTAATTTTTGCAATGTGGCCTCTGTCGAATCTGGATCCGACTGGCCTTTTGTGGGTTTTCTTCGGTTGAACAAGCAAGAGAAAGAGGCAAGATTAAAATGCTTGGAGGCCTTCAGAACTTATTATTTGCATCAGGATGCCCCTTTTGGACCCATGAGGGACAGAATTGGAAAGGTCACAAGCAATGAGTTGCTAGTAACTATATGGTCAAGAAAGGGTACTTCTCCAAGCATCCAGAATAATGTTCAATTCTCAAGTAAGTGATATTCTATTTTATCTATCTTATTATAATCTATTTTATTTGATGCACATTGATTTTTGGGTTGCCCCTAGGGGGGCAAACCCTTGTTTATAATGGGTTTTGGCATATCCTAGGTATATGCTAGAATATCCTAGGTATATCTTTGGTGACTGCTCCAAACCTCCTATTTCCTGTAAACTCGGTCGGATGTAAAGAACTCCCGTCTGGTTTACAGCGGGGTAGCGGCAAAGGCGAGGGATCGACCATCGAGATCGGCGATATGGAAGCGGCTCTTATTGGCAATTGCCTTCTTTTGGGTTTGGATCCTTGATCTTAGGTCAGGGTGTTGGCGCGGGGAAAGGTGGATTGTTTAGCCATTCTAATCCTAGAGTTGGCGAGGCACTTTTGCATTTTACGCTTTTCGGCTAGCGTGGTCCATCCTGGCGGCGAAGGTTAGTTTGTTTTTTACATTTAGTGCGAGGTCAATTCTTTTCGCGAGCTATTGGTTGTGAGTTTAGGATTGTCGCATTTTATGTTGAAGAAATATATTTGTCGCTATATCCCCTTACTTTTATCGGTCTATTATTAGAACTTATTAGTTAGAATTTTGGACAAGCATGAAGTTATAAGCTGAAGCTCAAAAAAAGCTATACATACTGATTAAAAATCTACTAAACAACGGATTAGGAAAAAGAAACGAGGGCAATGGATAGTATAAATCTTTCTTTGAAGTTTGAATTAGCTGAGAGAACTATATATTCCGGCTTTACACTTTTTGTATTTGTATAGATTCATGAAACATACACATTCCAGAAATCTAATGATTGACAATATTTTGTTTACCCTTTTGTTTAGGACTTTGCTCCTAGGGTAGATTGGTTAAAATCTGAATTTAACATGCTCAGCATCGCATGAAAACAGTGTCAATAATTTTCTTCCCTTTAGTTTGCAACTTTCAAGGGATCAAGGATTGGTCCAACAGTGAATTGTGGAGGCAAGTTTAGATTCATTGTACTGTGGCAACTCTTGTGAAGCATTCAAGGGTCCTGCGATTGAGCCGGGGGCTGAATTTCGCGATAGCACTCCATACACTCTTGAACCTGCGGGAGATTTCAATTTGCCCCATTGAATCTTCTCATGTTTTACGACGCTTTGCGTTACATCGTCAAACAAGAAGGGTAGCTTCTTACCGCTTTCCTGAGCAATTGTTTTGACTCGTAATGATGAATATGTAGAAACCTCTGAAGGTCACATGCAAGTTGTGTGTGTGTTTGAAGCATGTTTCATGCATATCAGCACTCAACACCATAAGTCATATAAAGATATAAGATCATTGAGCACTGTGCTTTTTCATATTGCAAGAATGGACGTCACATAAGGTGGACTGATCGCAGTTGTAAGGCTGGGTACATTGTGTTAAACTTTGGCATGCTTCATTTCTCTAATTTGCAACTTGAGATTGCGATCAACCTGATGGCCAGGCCCAAGTGGTGTATATAGTGATAAGAGAGAACAAAGACATGAGAGATATTCCATGATGTATTTGCGGTGAGGTGTATGGTGCAGATGCACATTAAAATACTTAAGACCCTCAGGGGCTCGTGGCCTTGCTTGGGGAGTTTCTACCCACGAAAAAACATGCTTTTGACCGGTAAACATATATGATAGCAGCAAAGCTGGCTATGCATGCATGCATTACCGATGAAATCGTCCTCTATGCCTCTGGTAAATGTTGGCTCTCAATTTTGAAATGTCATAGCAAAAAGTCATTGTGGGAATCGCCGTCATAACCATGTGTTTTTTATTACTAAAGAGATTATATTAAAGCCCGTGAGGTATTGTGATTGCTTCCACAAATAAATATTTGTCTTTGTGAGTTCTTGGACATGATTTTACGTTAGGGCTCATGGAATTCCATAACAAAGAGCAGAATGGACTTCATTCTGTGGGATCACTTGATGTATTTCCTCTCTCAAGGTGACATTCTCCTATACCCCTTGCATTCTCAAGTGTTGTACGGATATTGCTCTTTGCTGGGAAAGAGCAACAACATGAGTTTCTAGTGGTTGCAATTTTTAGTGCGTCGGAGCGTCTCAATGGTAATATTTTTCTTATTGAATTCATTTGTTAAGAAAATATGTCTATAATACCTCTTTAATCTGTCTATTTATTTTCTTGTAGCATTAAATTTGATAACCATTGGTGCGTAATTTCAGCTACATGCACATTTTCACATTTGTCCATTTATGCATGTTATGTAAATCTTTGTGAAGCGAGTTGCTTGGGCGCCTTTGTTCAAAAAAGGGCATATCAGTCCTCCCGAAATGCAAAGCGTCATGTAGATTTATTACGTTTGCATTTTGGTGGCCATTGCAAGAGTTGCTTTCGCGGCAAGAGGCGGTTAAATGTATTGGATACTATCTCGGGTCTCATATTAACACGGATTTTGAAGAATAGGGCTACAATCCCGATAGATGCGTGAAAACCTAGGCCTTATTTCCATGTATTTTTTCGGAAGTTGCATTGGTTCAATATTGTTTTTGTAAAATGTCCGTCTCTTTATCATATCTTTACATCCATGTTCATTCTTGTTTGTGAAGCTTCATATATCTTATGGACTTTGCATATTTATTCACAAGTGCACTTCACGCCATAGTATCAGTTAAACTGTGGAAAACTAAAAAATCTCGCTTATGAAGGTCTATTCTCTTAGATTGAACAAACAGCGGGGTATCTTTTGCAATTGACACATTGCATGGAATCAAGTTGTAGCCGGGGATATTATCAAATATAGCCTGAAATCTCGGTACCCACACTTTACATCTGAAATTGTGCTAGATTTCAACGCGTGCATGTACAAATCTATCTCGATTGAAAATGACATGCCCGGCATGTAGCCTTGCCTTTGCATTTAGGCAAAGGAGGATTGTGGTTATTTGTTTTGATTTCTAGCTTTTATCTTCATAAGAGAGCTTGGCGTAAAGCTCCAATGATTGGAAGCTGGGACTAGAAAATGTCACGATGTCTGTTTTTTGGAGTTATATTGTGCTTCTTTGGAAAGGTCCCTTATCACGGAATTTCATAGTATTTCAATGTTATATATGCGATACAGTTCACGTGGACCTGATCACGCATTCGATATTTATGTCATTATAGATTATGGTGTGATCACGGTTTTCCAATCAATTGCTACTTTAGTCTCTTTACTTTGTTACCCATTTTTTACCACAGTCATGATTGAGATGAACTATGTCTTTGTGCAGTTATATATTTATGGTCGAAGCTGTATGGCTCTAACCCATTGCTTTTCCTGCTCTTAGGGAGACACCATTAATATGGTAATTTGGCCACCTTAAGTCACCAATAGAGTTCACTTTGGGAATATTCTTGGAAAAGATGGTAAGATGCTTTATTATGCAGATATGGACAGGAAACTTTAATTCTGCGGGCTTATATTCTTGCATGAATTACTAGTACACATCACGTGTAAACAATGTTTGGAAAAGAATTTAAGAATTTAATGATAGCATTTTTTGGCCAATTTGGCATACTAACTCTATGCCTTCGTTCAAGCCAACATTGTCTTTGTTTAGTCAAATATATTGTAAGCTATCAAATATTATGCATTCAGTTTAAATCTGAGTCCCATTTGGTCAAAGCATATTGCAAGTTGTTGTGTTTAGCTTTATGCCAAATCTTGAAACAGCTATAGATCAGTATTTTATTACCTAACTCATTTTTATCATACCAATCTCTTGCATTACATTTTTTTCGTCCATATCCCAGCTGTTTATAAAGCTAGGCAGTCCAACACAACTTCTTTGAATTGCACTTGGGCATGCATAGACCATTATGCTTCAGGAGAGGTATTGCAACTGCTTTCTGGGAAGAAAAGGCAACAAAGTTGGCTCCAACTTTGCAAAATTCAGTCACTCTTTTGATTCTCTTTCAATGGCCAGGTCATATGAGGGCATTAAAATCACTGAATAATGACAAGCCCTTAAGAAACTGTTTTTTTCCATGAGCAGAACACAAACAAAAGATAGAACTATATGAAGCACAATGTTGTAGCATTGCATGGAGGAAGAAATGTTTATTGGCATTGTAATAGGCTTCTCATTGTGTAGGACCTGCACTAGGAATTTTGATCCTATTTTGCTTATTTGAAGTACGCTTATAAAGAACTAGAAGTGTGTGCCCAAAATGGTGCTCGGTCCACAACCTTTGGATTGGCTAAATTCAATCGTATGTCTGCAATAGTCCCTTGTGTCAATATGAGATTAAAATCAACTTTAAGGTTGTCCTATTAGGAAAGAATTAGTAGTACTTGGTCCAAGATCTATGGTAGTATTCATCAATAAAAGGCTAATGATCCAGAAAACATACCAGCCCTGTGCAAAAACAAGCCAAGGCTTATGTGGTTCTTCTCATCACATGCATTTCCTATGGTTTGTGGTACTTATTTCGAAAGTTTGCAAGCTAGATTTCTCATATCACAAGATTATATAGGTCTACGAATAAGCTTGTCCAAATGAAATGCCTTCGCTAAAAAGGCTGGTCATATCGTACTTTTATGCAAGATAATTTCTTCCACTTATTAGGCAATTGCTCTCTAAATATTGACTTTGATGGACGATGTGTGAACATGGATCAATAACTTGGGCATCATGTTTAAGCTATTGAAGCAACATGTTTTGATTTGAATATATGCTATTATTAAAACTACTAAGGCAACATATTTTGATTTGAACATATGCTATTATTGAAGAGATACAATTTGTCCATCTTCTTGCAAACTTCACGGATTCAATTGTAAATATAGGTATTGGCGGTTTTAGTCCGCATTTATATAAGTTATCATTTTGGTTGGGATGTTATTGTTTTGACTTATCTAAAACCAAATGCTTTACACCTTATTTTAAATATATGTTGAATTGTCCAATTTTAAAATGAAATACGTGTAAAATTAAATCTAGACAATGTTAAGTCATGGAATCACCGTGCAGTTGTAAGCTCTTTGGATTAACATAAAGCTGCTCTAGGATGGCGTGATAATTGTCACATCCATTCCGGTGCCCTTCTCTTCAATTCTTTCAAATATGGCGATGGATTTAGTCGAATATAGGGCCTTTGCTTGGAGCATTGACACCTGCAAAAGAATGTGGAAGTCTAGCGAAGGATTTGGTGCCATGTCCAAAGCGGTTGAGTTAAACCAGTTAGATAAAGAAGCGCCATTTGTTGAAGGTTGTTCCACCAATCTAGCCCCAAACCATACAACCAATTTTTATATTTCTCATTTTCCAATTTGGGCTCTTCACTTTTGCAATAGCTTCGGCCCATTTCCTTCTTCGATTTTTACATTATTGATCTTCTCATTTGCCCATTACTTTGGGTTCCCTAAAAAACTGAGGCGAGTCTTGTAAACAGAAAAGCTTCAAAAATGGGTCTAGTTCATGCGTTTGGCCATCAGAATCTAAAATGGATGCACCCATTTATCTTGATATCTTGAGAATGTAAAAAAAGAATGGTCATTTTTGACCATTTGATCTGAAAAAACTCAACAAAAAGGGGTTTTGGTTGGGGACCTTGAGGCTGGGAGAACACCATCGTCGGACTACCTCTAAGGTGAAAGGCGCTTATCACATCAAGCTTTTGGATACCAAAGAAGAGAAGTATGCACAAAATCTTCTTTACTTAATACTTAGTGATGTTTTTAAACTCATCGGCTCTGTGTAGGTTTGTTGCGTTGAAGATTGTGATGCTTAAACCTTCTCCATAAGCCAAGTATTTCCTTGAAAGAAAATCACAAGACCTATAATATATACATGCCTTTGTCATCATTACGGCAAATAACAATTTGAAATAGGGGAATCGTCCATTGAATTGTACAATAGAATGCAAAAGCTTGTGCCTAAAGCTTTTAGTCTGGTGCAGCTTAATATTTTACAAGTGAAGATGCTCCAAGACCACCCAAACAATAAGATATTCGATTTGTGTTTGCAGCTCCACAGGCTTCGATTTATGTTGGATACTTTCTGCTTGCCTAATAGCATTGTACTCAATTCTGAAATCCGTGTGTTCTTTATTTCATAGGTTGCCAAACTCTTTGGCTGCATTTTGGAAGATAAAGGTAGTTCATCTGGCCACAAAGAATTTTGTTCCCAAATGTTCAGGGTTATGGATTTCCAGTTAGTCATGACTTTGAACTATGATTTAAGCCACTTCACTCTCCGGCCATGGAGGGCAACCCTCCGTCTTGCTGACACCTTGTTTCTTTATCTTACTTTCGAGGGAAAGGTCCTTATGCACAAATATCATTATCCGAAGTGAAGTATTGTTCCATTGAGCTGAATGAAAAAATGAGTACAATGATCCATAGGGGAACAAACTGATGAACTCCAAAATGCGTGAAGAGGGGAACAAAATGATAAACCCCAAATGAGTAAAACAACAAATACAACCCCGGGTTAGACCACCCGATATATAAGATAATTGTGTACAATGAGTTCAGGCCCCCACATAGAACATTCAGAAAGTCGCTATACTATAATGCTCGGCTGCAATAAGCGCAATAGTTAGGTCGCGCCACCCATCTAAGCGATGACTAAAATCCGTCCCGCTAAGATACGCTCCATGTGTCCCTCTTGGCGTTTGTATAAAAGCAACCTTATGCATCGGAGAGAGCTTCAAACTGCAAGACCAAACAACATGTGATTGTCAACTATGTTAGGAGCCATTTACGGGCCAAGAGTAAACAAGCTACAAAAGCTGGACTAGAAATACAAGAGCACAATATCAAAATGGAAAAGACGATCCATGAGGGTCTTGGAAACCATAGAGCTCAGCGAGTACAGGGACAATATAGGCTCGACCCAAAGGCGTATAAAAAGCAGCTCCATACACATACAATGAGCTCCAAACTGCAAGATCTAACCATATGTATTTATCAACTATGTTAGAAAGCGATCCACGAACCAAGAGTCAACAAGCTATAAAGTTGGACTAGAAATATAAGAGTGCAATATTGACAATTGAAAGAGATGACCCATGAGGATCCTCGGGAAGCCACGGGGCTACGTCGAGATAGTAAAATAGGCTCGACCCGGGGGGCTTCCCGCCGTGCCCTCCGAAGCACCACGCGTGCTCGCAGAAAAAATCTGAAGCCCATCGGCCAACATTGAAGCGAAAAGTAAAACCCATATAGCGAGTAAGGGGATGGGGGTTAGGGGGGGAAGAGGGAACTTCAGTTACAACAACAAGATTCAGCTCAAAAAGAACGCCCGATGAGGAATCACGAGGAAAGACACAAGGTTTTTATGGGATAAAGGACTAAAGAAAGCATTGCTATATAGCGGGCACACTGTGCCAAAAGCTTGGGTCCAAAAGAAGTGGCCTTCAAAGCAAGGCCCTATAAGAAGAAACCATAGCATTTACTATATCTCCTTTCATGTTTTATTATATATTTGTCCATTTCGGACAAATGTCTTACAATCTCAAGCAATCTCTTGCTCATTTCTTCATGGGAATGGCCCGGTAAGCTTACCACAAAGCCCTATTGCTTGGTAGGAAATCCTTGAAATCTGTTTCATTAATTGGAGTTCATTATTGAGAATTTTAGTCCACGAAAAGGCTTGGTGTTGGACCTACTTACCGAAACAGGTTCAACATTAGTAGCATCTGCTATTTTATCTCATCATTGGTATGGGTTAGACAATGATAAAATGTTAGTGGAACATGTAAACACATCTCGTCTTTCAGCCCTAGCAAGCGTTTCACAAAAGTTTGATGTGAGGAACATTGACCATCCTAAGGATTCAGAAGACAAAGTGGCAGAGGAAGATGAAGAACCTTCATAGTACGTTCGTTTTTTTCTACTCGTAAATTTTTAGCAATTATGTTAGTACTACTTACCTTTTTTTACGTATTAGCATTCTTCCTGTGTATGCAAAATCAGTGGCATCACTTTTATCAAGAAGGGAATCCCCAATTCACAAGGATAGGAGGCGTGACGTTAACAACTTGTAGATGATGAGTGTGAAGAAGGATGAAGACTTCTTGTGCACGTATTTTCATAACATTATTGTAACTTATAGTGTTTTGGCTTCCATTATTTACTTCAAAAATTTCTTTACAATGCTCTCTTTTTCTATGCAATACTATGGACATGATAATACTTGATATGGACATTAAAGGCGGGTTGTATTTATTTTAATAGTATGGGCCCGGTATAGATGCAGATTGTATTTATTATAATAGTATGGACACTATACTACTTTAATGCGATTATATTTTATTATAATATGTAGTCTTGAAGTGCATCTTCTACACCTCGGAACCATTGAAAAAATTAGAAAATAAGTGACAATCTAATAAACCCTCTAAACCCTTCCCAAAAGAACCTTCCAAAAATTAGCACTCTTATTTGTTGTGGGCTGCGAGATGCTTACTAGATGTGTTGATCATTTTCAATCTCTTTGGGACAATTATTGGTCTTAAGCTTCCAAATAATGAAAGATTACCTCACCATATCCGATATCTTTGATGATCTTAAAAGGAAGTCCTTATAGAAGCTATGTCTTTGATTTACACTTTCCATATATCTTATCTTATATTATAATGTTTTAGTGTAAGTATGTAATGGACCACGCCCTAGATCCGACGGTGAGGGCTCGATTTGCCAAAAGGACGGTGGGGATTCAACGCAAAAAGGGCAACGATGTTGCCTTCTTTTTGAAAACTTCACGATGGCGAGCATAGGGCGGTTGATGGTTCGGGGGTTTGCCGAGGCGGCTATGGCGCCTTCAAGCCTTTACGTAGGCGCCTCCTCCGGTTCCACATATGAACCTTGTTGATCTTTGAAGGCGCCGTTGAAAACGGTTCCATTATTCTTTTTGCTCTTTGTTTTTCGTTTGAAGATGAAGCTCCTAGGCCATAGGGTGATTGGATGAACCCTGGTCCAGACGTGGTGGTGGAGGATGATTACCTTGGCTCG
Source organism: Isoetes taiwanensis (assembly GCA_021234155.1). Classification (NCBI taxonomy): domain Eukaryota; kingdom Viridiplantae; phylum Streptophyta; class Lycopodiopsida; order Isoetales; family Isoetaceae; genus Isoetes; species Isoetes taiwanensis. Next base: position 78,420 of record JAJEKV010000594.1, on the reverse strand, counting down.
TGAGCTTCCGATACACTTCTATCTATATTATTTTTTGGATATTTTTTCACGAGATCGATTCACATGAACCCACATTAGTTGTGAGGATTTGTTTGACTTAATAGAATTTTTGGTTGTTGCATTCTTTGCATTGAGTTGTGTAATAGTTAAAATGCAAGTGAATCAAAACATCTGGACATGCAATGTCTTTGACATCTGGACCTCAAGTCAAGCCTTCTTTCCTTTGAACATCATAATAGATAAAACCATGGTGACCATTTGAAAGAAGGGATTGATGTAGAGGGGCCGATATAGCCTGAATAGTGGACTAAGCGCCATCTTTGTCACCTCGGCTTAGTCTTTTTTTTTGTCTGTTTCTACGCGGTTTATAGGATTTAGCGTCGCGAAAATTCAAATTTTCAAATTCGTCTGTGGAAAAAATTTTCTTTTTCTTTTTTTTTTGGGGTTCGCGTGCAAACGAGAAGGTTTAACGTCTGTAAAAGTTTTTCGCGTCTTGGCGTTTTTTTTATTATTATTATTATTATTATTATTATTATTATTATTATTATTATTATTAATGATACATGGTTTTGTTGCTCTATGAATAAAAGGCAATGCAGAAGAAAAAAGAAGAAATAAAATTGTGCTCATATACTTTAAAGGTCTTTATGGCCAAATATAAACATATGGCAAACTAGATAGTGGTTGTCCTTAGACCAAAATATGATGGGGCATATATTTCTATATGGTAACAAATGTCTTTTATATGATAAGATTTGGTTAATACTAAAAGTGCAATTGGCTTTATGGTGCACAGGATTTGAGATGCGTACACTACAAAAGATGAAAGTGATTTGGTAAGTCCCAACATGAAAGTGCTTTGGTAAATTCCAATGATGTTGAAAAAAATAACAATAACCAAGCAATTGCATATTTTCGTGTTAATGGCAAAATGTTGCCATTTGGAATGGGCTTGTAAAAACCTTGCTATATGTGACGATGTGCATGGCACAATGCATAGATAAAAGAAAAATATGAAACGGCAAAGGTAAGTCCCCTTATGTTTGAGAGGCTTTTCTATATTGTGACTTTCTAATTGTATTGAAAAAATATTTTTGGTGCCTTAGCGAAATAGTATGGCTCAGCCGTGACCTAATTTACATATGAGAATATATACAGGGTGAGCTTGAATACTAGGTATCCGGCCAGAGAAAAGCTCTGGCCATGCCTTTTGCCAGATAGAGCTCTTATAAGAACATGCGGTAAGTCTAGGGTTCTACAGCCCTCTGGGCTACAGAATCGGCACATTCAGCAGCATGTTTTGCTACCGGTTGGGTTTGATGTGAGCGGTCACATATGCCGTAAGAAAGGAAGACATCAATATGGCAACGAGGAAGAGGTTTGCACAGCAAAATGCACCTGCTGCAAAAATCAACAAGGGGTTAGACACTCCAATACATGAAGTCCTTGGATCTACTAGCTCCAAGCAGAATGATGAAGATGGGAAGAGTGGTAGCATCGAGCTTACAACTCAGGTTTAATTATGGTGCTTTATTTATAATTCACTAGAGTAAGTTATATTTATTTATTTTCAGTCTAAGGTACTATGAAATTCATGTAGAATCCATTGACTACAAGGTATCTGAATGCTTTGCTCAGGTCCTAGCTTATTACATAATAAATGCTTTCTTAAATTAAGTGCTTCTTTAAGTTTGCTAGATATGCTGGCATAATGCCATGCAGATCTGTAAAATGATAACAGCATTATGCCTAAATAGTTACAGTGGCTCACATTACATTAGATTATTGAGTGGTGGCATGCCTCTAGTTAGGCTTTAAAAAAATTTTGTACAACTTTATTATATAGCATGCGATATAAGCTTTGGTTTTAGCTGAAAGATAGGCATAAGAATTTGATTATGTCTATAGTTTTTTTTCATTTCTATGAAGCATTGTTGAAGACTTTGGCATATTTCCTGTAGATCTGATATGTCTTCAATGTTTAGAATAGAATATGGTGCTTCTTCTATTGTGTAGAGGTTGCTAAATAGTTAACCAGTCTATGACTGCTAGCAGATCTATGCATATAGCATGTGGTTAATTAGTATAGGGGGCACATGATGAAGGTTATGATGCACTCTAGATGCACAACATAATAAGCAGGCTTGTTCATTTGGCAATGGGCACTCAGTTCATAAGAATGGATTATTAATATGTAGATTCTGCACATTTTCATGCTTTTAAAGCTGCATGGAGCTAGGAATAAGCTGTTGGAAGCTTTGAATATGGTTTCAGGGCTAACTGTATGGCAATGCCTCAGGTTTTTAAGGGGTATATGGGTTGATTTCTAATCTTTGCTGATAGAAAACCAGGCTGATATAACAGTTTGACCACGGGCCTTTCCTTTGTTTTAGAATGCCTTGCTATTTATGAAGGACTGCAGGATCTAGTGTTTAAAAGTTTCTGCTGTCCAATTATGAATCTGACTTTACCCAATGTAGTGTTTGTATTAAACAAGCAGGGTGAAGGGTGATAAACTTATAGGATCTTATGACACCTGCTACCCTTAACAGTGCAACCATTTTGATGTTTGTGTTTGTTTTTTGGGTGCAGGTAACAGGATTCTATACTCCCTGCTATGTTTTTTTCATAAATCGAAGTATTGTCAAAGATCAAGAACTTATGGTGGACAAGTGGATCTAGGAGAAATTTGAATTGGGATGTTCTCTGTGGTATTCTGACCCTAGTTGTATTTAATGTATTGTTAAAACACATTTATTGACAAGGTAAATTGTATTATTGTTGCTATTTGACTTTAAGGTAAAGAATATATGAATTTCAATCACAGATCTAGGCCTTGTATTGAAGCCACCTTTTCAATAGAAGGACTGCTTATTGAATCCTTGTTATCTTGTAAAGGTCTTAAGGATTAAGGTCTGTTTTTCAGACTTAAAGGTTTTTTGTTTTAATTCCAGTATTTTGGTTTTACCAAAGTCCTTGATCTGGTTAATCAAATTTAGGTGGTATGACTAATGTCCTGATGATGTACTAACCTATGTTGGCTATGTGTATTAGGAATATGCAAATGTACAAATGGTTGACAAAGGCAATGGCTGGATAATGGCTGGAAGACATCATTTGAATTTTGAAAATTAGTATTTGATGACCTTTGTTCTCATATGAAGGTAAGGATTGACATTAAGGTAAAGATTTTTCTAGAAGTTTTGCACTATGTGGCTGTTGTATATATTATTTCAAATATATAAAAGTAACCAGATTTTGGCCTTTTATTGAAATCACCTATTCAATAAAAAGACTGCCTATTGAATCCTTTATTTTCTTGAAAAGGTCTTAAAGGATTGAAGTCTGTTTGTACAGATTTGAAGGTTTTTTGTTTTAATCCCAGTATATTGGTTATACCAATGTCCTTAATCTAGGTTACTATATTTGAGGTGAACTGATATATGTTGACATGATGAACTAACTCATAATGGTTGTGTCTATTAGGAATATGCAAATGAAAATGAACTGGACAAGAACAACTATTGGATCAAAGAGTTGATTACACTTAACTATCATATCTGCAACATTGACAACCCGAATATTGCTGTGCAAATTACTTTCGAGTGTATCAAAGGCAAGGATTTTCATTCTTTTATCATGTTCAATCGATGAAATCTTTATGACAAGGGGATGTCCCTTGTTGCATTTACATTGACGAGAGTTATGATATGAATCAATTAATGAGCTAATAAATGAGCTAGTAACACGCAAATAGCCTTTGTACAAAATAGACAATCCAAATAAAGGTAACAGGACAGTTGTTGTTACTCCAATGGAACTTGACATGGAGATTGAGTTTTGGCTATTTAAAGTAGTCTTTTGGCATTGGCCCAGACTAGCACTTTTACCAAGGGGTATATGTTGTTTACCCTCTGGTAAGAAAGATGATATTATGAAAAATCCAAGTGGCCATGATTTTATCCACTTGTTTGCCATTTGGCTCATTCAAAGATCATATGGACAGGACTCCAAAGGTAAAATTTCCCAGGTTTTATCACATGTATATGCTCATCCTAATGCTGATAATATTGGCATGAGTATAACTGTTAATGAATGCATTTTGCTGCAATGGCTGTACAAAGAAAGACATAGATGTGGAAAGCAAATAGAGAAGTAAATGCAATATAGGTGGGTTGGGCCTGGCAACAAGGTCCAGCTCACCTTGTTGCTCTTTATTTTGCGAGGCAATGATAAAATAGCATTTTTATCATGCATATGCAAGGCGCGCCTGACCTACGGTAGGAGGCAGGTTTTTTTATTATTGATACATGGTTTTTGTTGCTCTATGAATAAAGGCAATGCAGAAGAAAGAAGAAATAAAATTGTGCTCATATACATTAAGGTCTTTATGGCCAAATATAAACATATGGCAAACTAGATAGTGGTTGTCCTTAGACCAAAATATGATGGGGCATATATTTCTATATGGTAACAAATGTCTTTTATATGATAAGATTTGGTTAATACTAAAAGTGCAATTGGCTTTATGGTGCACAGGATTTGAGATGCGTACACTACAAAAGATGAAAGTGATTTGGTAGGTAAATTCCAATGATGTTGAAAAAAATAACAATAACCAAGCAATTGCATATTTTCGTGTTAATGGCAAAATGTTGCCATTTGGAATGGGCTTGTAAAAACCTTGCTATATGTGACGATGTGCATGGCACAATGCATAGATAAAAGAAAAATATGAAACGGCAAAGGTAAGTCCCCTTATGTTTGAGAGGCTTTTCTATATTGTGACTTTCTAATTGTATTGAAAAAATATTTTTGGTGCCTTAGCGAAATAGTGTGGCTCAGCCGTGACCTAATTTACATATGAGAATATATACAGGGTGAGCTTGAATACTAGGTATCCGGCCAGAGAAAAGCTCTAGCCATGCCTTTTGCCAGATAGAGCTCTTATAAGAACATGCGGTAAGTCTAGGGTTCTACAGCCCTCTGGGCTACAGAATCAGCACATTCAGCAGCATGTTTTGCTACCGGTTGGGTTTGATGTGAGCAGTCACATGTGCCGTAAGAAAGGAAGACATCAATATGGCAACGAGGAAGAGGTTTGCACAGCAAAATGCACCTGCTGCAAAAATCAACAAGGGGTTAGACACTCCAATACATGAAGTCCTTGGATCTACTAGCTCCAAGCAGAATGATGAAGATGGGAAGAGTGGTAGCATCGAGCTTACAACTCAGGTTTAATTATGGTGCTTTATTTATAATTCACTAGAGTAAGTTATATTTATTTATTTTCAGTCTAAGGTACTATGAAATTCATGTAGAATCCATTGACTACAAGGTATCTGCATGCTTTGCTCAGGTCCTAGTTTATTACATAATAAATGCTTTCTTAAATTAAGTGCTTCTTTAAGTTTGCTAGATATGCTGGCATAATGCCATGCAGATCTGTAAAATGATGGCAGCATTATGCCTAAATAGTTACAGTGGCTCACATTACATTAGATTATTGAGTGGTGGCATGCCTCTAGTTAGGCTTTAAAAAAATTTTGTACAACTTTATTATATAGCATGCGATATAAGCTTTGGTTTTAGCTGAAAGATAGGCATAAGAATTTGATTATGTCTATAGTTTTTTTTCATTTCTATGAAGCATTGTTGAAGACTTTGGCATATTTCCTGTAGATCTGATATGTCTTCAGTGTTTAGAATAGAATATGGTGCTTCTTCTATTGTGTAGAGGTTGCTAAATAGTTAACCAGTCTATGGCTTTCAATTTAAATAGACTGCTAGCAGATCTATGCATATAGCATGTGGTTAGTATAGGGGGCACATGATGAAGGTTATGATGCGCTCTAGATGCACAACATAATAAGCAGGCTTGTTCATTTGGCAATGGACACTCAGTTCATAAGAATGGATTATTAATATGTAGATTCTGCACATTTTCATGTTTTTAAAGCTGCATAGAGCTAGGAATAAGCTGCTGGAAGTTTTGAATATGGCTTCAGGGCTAACTATATGGTAATGCCTCAGGTTTTAAGGGGTATATGGGTTGATTTCTAATCTTTGCTGATAGAAAACCAGGCTGATATAACAGTTTGACCACGGGCCTTTCCTTTGTTTTAGAATGCCTTGCTATTTATGAAGGGATGCCGAGGATCTAGTGTTTAAAAGTTTACGGCCCAATTATGAACTCGACTTTACCCAATGTTACAATGTTTAAAATGAAACGCACTTATTTAAGAAGTGCGTTTGAAAGATCCTTCTAAAAATTTACAAAATTCTAAAATACCCTAAAAAGACTCTTTTACTATCTTGTGCCTAAAGATTTATAAAACCGCCATGAAAACAGACATTTTAGGAAGACTTAACATTAAGGAGAAGAACAACAAAGAAAAATATCTCATTTTTTTAGGGGAAAAGAACCACTCACGAAAGCCAAAGTTTTATTATGGGGCAAACTCATATGAAAAAATTAGACGCTTTTGTATCTTATCCCTTAGAACGTTTATATTGACTGTTATAGAAGACAGTAGTGTTTGTATTAAACAAGAAGGGTGAAGGGTGATAAACTTGTAGGATCTTATGACACCCCTACCCTTAACAAAGGTAAACCATTTTGATGCTTGTGTTTGTTTTTGGGTGCAAGTAATGTGATTCTATACTCCTGCTATGTTTTTTCATAAATTGAAGTATTGTCAAAGATCAAGAACTTATGGTGGACAAGTGGATCTAGGAGAAATTTGAATTGGGATGTTCTCTTCTGGTATTCTGACCCTAGTTGTATTTAATGTATTGTTAAAACACATTTATTGACAAGGTAAATTGTATTATTGTTGCTATTTGACTTTAAGGTAAAGAATATATGAATTTCAATCATTTTGAGATTATGTAACCAGATCTAGGCTTGTATTGAAGCCACCTTTTCAATAGAAGGACTGCTTATTGAATCCTTGTTATCTTGTAAAGGTCTTAAGGATTAAGGTCTGTTTTTCAGACTTAAAGGTTTTTTTTTTTTTTTTTCTCCTCCTGACGCGGTTTTCATTGTTTCACGTCGTTTAAACAACTTTCTTGTCTGTGAATTAGAAGGTTTAAAACGTGCGCAAAAAATCTTTCGACGCCGGAATTTTTTTTTTTGCCGTATTTTTTACGTTTTATACGGCCAATATATGCCGTATCATACAATTCATACGTATTCCATATAAAACGTATAGCATATTGAACCTATCCCTGATCCGTAGACTATTACGTGCCAAATCATGGAATATCCTAACTCCTGCTATTGATGGAGAACCTCGAGTAGCACTGTGACTTGAAATTAGAGGACGTGTCCCCTTTGGCGTCGTGGTAGATTGTACAAGGATGGAGGTAACAAGATTTTTGAGTACTCTATTTTTATTGTGGCCATGGATGATACAGCCTAGTGGTTGCTTGCAATTCTGTGGCTTCAAGTTCATGAGACGATGGTGGGACTAATATAGAGGGACGGATGCCATTGGGGTTAGTGGTCCAAGCATGGAAGGGTTCATCAGAATTCATGTGGTTGATGAGTAAACGCATCGAGACTTCCCAATCTTTCTTTCCCTGCCTCTTTGGGCAATGTAGCTTGGCATGAGAAGATTACTTCTCATCAGCAAGATTCTGTGGCATGCGAACGGGCAAGCAGCAACAGAAGTCGAGACGAATATGATCCAGGGAGGGTTCTCAATTATGGCACATGCTCATGCTCCACGCGCTTCAATAAAATATTGTTTGGGGGATCTCACGTCTCATTTCAAGTGTCATGGTTGGTGCAAATATAAATGACATTGGACACATGTGTTCATTCTCTCCACCTACCAAAAAACTTATAACACTTGAATGATTGTCCAAAGCATGACTAGACACATGGTGTTCATTCCATCCTTCACTTCTCTCCCCATCGCCCTCCTACCCTCTTGCCTTCTCTCCCCATCGCCCTCTTACCCTCTTGCCTTCTCTCTCTAGGGTTTGCCATCTTGCTCTCACTAGGGTTTTGCCCACACACCCCAATGTTTTTCAGCCCTCTATCCCGAATAGTTGCAAAACGGAAGTAAATCCCAGTTTCGAATTCTAAGCATCCATAACGCGCTTCATGCAACTTTCCTGCTTTGTCCTAATCTTTGTTTGTCCTAAGAAGTTGCACCAAGGGCATTTTAGATTCTCCATTTTGGATGTTAAGTACCCAAAATGCACTTTGCGCAACTACTTTATGTTTTCATGAAAAAGCTACGCTAAGGACATTTTGGAGTCCTTGTTTTGGATTCTAATGGAGTCCTTGTTTTGGATTCTAAGCATACAAAATGCGCTTCGCGCAACCCCCTTTATTTTTATTTTTTTGAGGGTAAGAGTATGTATTAATATATAAAATCTTGTCCATGTAATCCATCTATCATTTTTTCACAACTGCTCAACCTTACAAACTCCAGCGGCACGCAATTTAGTGAACACTCGAAGGTGTATGAGCGCAAGAGGGAGTGCATTCCTGTCCCAAATCCTAATATTCCAAAATATACTCAGTTCCACCATCTTCCATTGAGCATCTGCTAGACTAAAGAGATTCTGCACATCCTGCCAAGCTTCTAGTACTTTCCTCATAATTGGGGAGATACCTCGACCCATTGAAAATTTATGAAAATAGGAGCCAACCTCATCTCTAGAAGTCGAAGGTTTCCCCTTTATCTCCCCATGTTTAAGCCAGTATCTTACAAAGGGAATAGTTGGAGATGCATCCTCCTGAATAGCCCTCCATACAAATTTGGCTGCCAGAACCTTCCCTTGGACCATTGGGTCTTTACATCCCACTCCTCCATCCTTTTCTATCTCGCACATTTCGACCACACAACCCCGCTTATCTCCCTCCCTCCCCAAAGGATGAATTTATGAATAATTACCAACAACTGGTCGTATTAGAGCCAGGGATCAAAATTCAAAAAACATCACATTTGCATCTTACCGCAAACCTACTTATATATTTTGGTTTTCTAATGCAAATCATTTTCAAAAGTCCGGTTTTCAACCTCTTCTATGACGGGATGTAGACCATATTTCAAATATGTCAACCCAATTCATGTCCTTCCATATTGGGTACTCAATTCCAAGCACATATGTGCATCCAAAGTATTCAACCACATTTGGTTTCTCAAAGACGTCTTTAATATATTTTGCTTGGAAAATCCCCTTTCACATGCAGCACTACTGACTGGCATAAGCATGACAACTTGCCATAACTTCATAATGTCTGGATATCTTTCGTACCAAATGTTTCCATCATCTTCCTTAACTGAGTTGCAAAATTTCCATGCTTTATGAATGTCACATGGAGAACACGCAGCTGATAAGGCTTCCACGAACATTTGAAGTTGATTCATACATCCATCACGACTAGCTACAGGACTTGCACCAACACAAAATACATCGATTAACTTCGTCAAAGCAGTTGAAAACTTAACAAATTTTTGTCTTGGTGTCAAATCTTTATCATGTGATTTTGGCTCAAATAGTTTCGTTGCATTCCACCAAGCCATGTCCATGTACCGCACATTCAAATTGTTCGCTGTAGATTGCACAAATGCGCGTCTTATCTGAATACAAGTTTATGAGAACCATCATAATCTGGACAATCTCCTTCCACTAGTTTATAGCTTAAGAGGAATGAATGGACTCACATTCCATTCCCTTGGTCATAATGCTCATAAAAACCATTCAGAACCTTATCCATATGTATTGCAACCTGTGTACAACCAAATCCAAAGTCTGCATCCCCACCAGTCAAAAACCAAATTTTTAGCATTTTGATAGCGAGATCCCTACCAACTTCAATCATGCTCAGATTTTCCTTCTGAAAACAAGCACTTAAAATATTTAACTGCCCACATACATCAGCCAAAAGTGCCACAAAAAAACCAACCTGGTATCTTGTACTCAATTTGAACCGTTTATGTTCTTTTTCTTCTCATAATCTCCAAATGACGGGAAGAAGAACTATGAGCCTTTTCATTACTTCACCCTTGCTCAACCATTTAATTTCATACGACTTAAGAACTTTCATATTCTCTAATTGATATTCATCTATAAGGCCTTTGAACTCTTGCATGTCGACGCATGAATACATAACATATTTGTACACCTTAGATGCTAACTTATCAATTTACCTAGTTGCACTTTGTGTTGCCAATGCTTGTCTATGTTGTTGGATTTAGAAATCAAATAGATGCTTAGCCACAGTACCTTCTTGCACCCAGGCAACCCAAGCTTGACCTTTTGATTCTTGACCGGCTTCTGCTCCTTGGCCGTTGCCCTCTTGCTTGTTCTCGGCTTCCTCCTCCAATCCGAGCCCTCTCAGTGTCGCACCCTCTCCCCTTTTCCGGCACTTCTTTTCACCTATTTGGCCTCCCTCCTCAGATTGGTTTCACCTCGCTCACTTCCACTGCCCGCCTGTTTCGTCATTCCTTTTTTCTTTCGATTCGATCCGACATCTGGACCTTCACTTGTCATTGCCCTTCAACGCCCACGGCGTGTACCACATTTGAACATGCCAAGTGTATTCAACATCTCCCCCTCGGCCAGTACACTCCGGAATGCCAACTTGCTCCTTTGCTAATTTCAACCGTCTCGATCCAATGCCTTTGTGAGCATATGCACTTTCTTTGCTCATGTGCTCCAGATATGCCTCACTTCTATTTCCCCTCTTTCTACTTCATCCCTTACGAAATGATGATGTATCTGAATATGTTTGGTTCTAGAATGGCATGTGGGATTCTTTGCATACGCCACTCCACTTCTATTATCCGGATAAAAAACCGCAGTTGGCCCCTTGCGAGCGGACCTATTTTGCATTGAGGCATTCTTCTTAGCCATACAATTTCTGAAGCCGCTAAGGAGACGCCACATATTCTCCCCAAGACTAGATTTGGCCACGATTCTCGCTTTTTTACATGCCCATGATATTCTTTGTGTTTCGATTTTGCACACGCATTGCCATGTGGATTTTTCGGTCGCCTATGTCTCCTCCCCAATCAGCATCACGCATAACCTTGTTAGTTCATGTCCATCACTTTGCGTAAAATGGATGCCATGACGATCGTCCCCTTCAAATATCTCAAAACTTCGTTTGGCGGCTATCCAATGTTGTATACCTGGATTATTATTATATCACCTTCGGCAAATTATTTGCATATGCAATATCCGGCCTAGTGCAATTTGCGATAAAAGCGAGCTTCGACCAGCTCGCGATAAGGCCTTTTTCTTCATTTCTTTCATCTCTAATGCGATCTTGGGGCTCATCTCACTACTAATCCTTGTACACGGCGCAATGGGGTTTTTAGCGATTGCAATCTTGCATCCTAAATTTATTTAACATCTTTACGATATCATTCTCCCGTCGGTCTGACTCCCCTTAAGCCGAGCTCCTTCGGACTTCCATCCCTAGCGACTTTTTAGTTCTCCGGCATCCGTCGTCATTTGAAGCGTCTTTTTAATAGCATTTTGCATTTGGCCATCCATTCTCTCGTCATTGCTTGCAATGACGCGATCATCTACATACAATGCCATAATCGAGGCATTTGTCTCCTTCTTTTCCACATGTATAGATTGCCTTCGGTCTTGACTTTATAAAGCCAACGGATATCAAGAACTTGTTCATACACAAGTACCAACTTTGCCTTGCTTTTGCCTTAATCCATAAATGGCCTTTTTTAGCCTCCAAACCATATTAGTGCCTTTCTCATACCCTTTCCGGCTGCTCCATGTATATTTCCTCTTCCAAGTCGCCATTTAGGAATGCGATCTTGGCGTCCATGTGTTCTATGTCCATGTTTCTCGAATCGCAAGTGCCAAACATCCTTACACTTGTGAGCTTCACAATAGGTGAAAAGGTGTCTTTGTAATCGATTCCGACTTCACCCCGTGTAACCCTTTTGCAACTAAGGAGGAGCCTTGTACCTTTCCACCGAAACCATCCAGCATTTTCTTTTGATCTTAAACAACCATTTGCTTCCCACTACATTCTTGTCTTTTTTGGTCTAGTCACCAATTCATATGTTCTGTTTGCTTAAAAGAGTCCAATTCACCTTCCATTGCTTCCTTCCATTTTGCCGCGTCCGGACCACTGATACCGCTTGCTCAAGCTTTTGGTTCTACAACACACGACATCACCTTTGGCTTTGGCCCCTTTTGTTCTGCCATATAGCTCTATATCAAAGGGGAGTTCTCGCTCTGAGGCGCCAACCTCTTTACGACGTGTGTGCCTCCCCCCCCCCTTACTCCCTCTTCCTTCCCTCTTCTGCGTGCCTCCTCGTGCTCCATCTCCGGTGTCGCGTGCACTATCGACCTCGATCTCATGCACCTCATCCGGTTCAACATCTCCCAAATCATCCATCACCAGTTTTGTCTGCTCCGCTACTTCCTCCTTTTCCTTTTCCTTTTACGTATCCTCTTCAAAAGATTCTATTGGAACCCATTACTTCTTCTTGCCGTTCGAGACTCTTCCTATCTTTATACAATATTGCCTCATCAAATACAACGTCTCGCTTAACGGTATTTTTATGTGTGTTACAGTCATATAGCCTATAGCCATTGGTTTCCTCATCATATCCTACCAAGAAGGTTGGAATACTTACGTTATCCAATTTCCCTCTGAGGCTCCTCTGGAACTAACATATAGGCCAAACACCCATAAATCTTCAATCGTTCAACAGACTGTCTTTTCCGACCATATTTCCTCGGAACATCTCCCTTCAAAAGCGGTGGCAACGTTATTACTGTATATAGCGGGGGTTGCTCTTGCTTCTCCCCTACGTAATTAGGTAATCCAAGATGCTTCAACATACATCCGGGTCGCATCCATAATGGTGCGATTTTTTACGCCTGAAACACCATTCTGCTGAGGTGTATAACGACATGTATCTCCGCCTCTTAATTCCACGCATCGACAAAATCTTATAAATTCACTTGACCTGTATTCGCCACCAAGATCCGACCTCAATGATTTTACACGCGAAGATGTCTCACGCTCCACCTCTGCCGCGACATAAAGCCGGAAGGCATTGAACACTTGATCTTTTCGAACGCAGATAATAACACTTTGTGCGCCTCATCGAAATCATCTATAAATGTAGTAAAATAAAAACTTGCCTCCAAGACTCTGTACTTGCATAGGTCCACACACATCAGAATGTACCAACTCAAAAATTTTAGATGCTCCACCTTTATTTTTGAAGGGAAGTCTAGCACAACGCTTGCCTAGCATGCAAGATTCACATACTCCATGTTCTTCATCAACAAATGTCAATCCATTTAACAAATTATGCTTTCTTGCAATTTTAATAATGTTATAATTTACATGCGCCATTCTCAAATGCCAAGTATGTATATCGTCTACCCCTACTTTTGAAACTTTGTTAATAGCATTCACATTCAACTCAAATAAATTTCCGTTTCTTTGAGCCCTCAAATGTTTTCACACCCTCTTTTATAAATTTGCAACCGCCTTGTGAAATCTCAACTCAAAACCATCGTCTACCGATTTGCTCTCGATAATAAATTAAAGAACATACCCGGTACATACAATGCATTTGGCACATTGACAAATGTGTTTACCTTCCCTTAATAATTCAAGATTTCCTCGTCCCGAGACTTCCTCAAGTATTCCATTCCCCATTTGAACTACTCCGGGGCCTCTCACCTTTCTAAAAAACCCGTAACATCTCGCATGAATTCACAACAAGAACCTCGGCTCCACAATCTAGGGTCAATACATTCTTACTCCTTTGTGTATGACCAACCGCTCCAATAGTTGTTAATTTCTCGCTTTCCAAGTGCTATCTCCCTTTTCTTGTATTCAAACATCACACCTTCCAGATCCGTCTCCACACACACATCCTCCCTCGTCCGTATACCTTGTCACTTGCCATGATGAAAAATTTGCCGCGTCACCACCTCCTAGAATGCGAATCCTCACGAACTTCCGGCTCTGCGGTTTACAGATATTCTTCCCCGTGCAAAATTCCGCCAAATCCTTATCTTGCAATCGGGCGGCCCGGATGCTAGACAATAAATCCTCACACGCGAGAATCTTCCCCCTTCAATGTCTTTTGCAAATCGATCTTATGCTTGCCTTGAAACCTTTGATTTTCAACTCTTAATCCGAATCAACACTGGACTTAGTATACATACAACGTCAAAACAGCAGCTCCGACCTCTATTATCCAAAATACGTTGAATCACTTCTCCAATTTGTTTTCGCAAATACACAAGCAATCTAATTTGAATACCCGGCATCTCCCTACCCGATCAAAGCCCGGCTCACGATACCATTGTTGGATTTAGAAATCAAATAGATGCTTAGCCCGCAGTACCTTCTTGCACCCTCCGGTAAGCTTGACCTTTGATTCTTGACCGAAGCTCTGCTCCTTGGCTTCGTTGCCCTTGGCGCTTGTTCTCGGCTTCACTCCTCCAATCCAGGCCCTCGGAGTGTACGGTTTCTCCCTCTCCTACGACTTCGGCACTTCTTTTCACCCTATTTGGCCTCCACTCCGTTGGTTTCACTGCGCTCACTTCCACCCCTGTTTTTGGTCATTCCCTTTTTCTTTCGTTCGATGCGCATCCGGACCTTCACTTGTCATTGCCCTTCATACACGCCCGCAGGCGTGTAGGTGAACATGCCAAGTGTATTCAACATATGTGCCATACAATGAATTGATACCAAACTTGGGATTTTAGCTTTCAGCCTTAACACTAATCCAGTTTTATGACCTATCATAACGCTAGCACCATCACTATCCAATCAACTTCCCGTTCCTTACTAAGCTCAGTAATGGCCTCCATCAAGCATGCAATTGTACCACCGTGCAATTCTAAAATCCTATAAAAGATGGTTTTGACCTCTCCACTGTGGCTTTAGAAGAACAACATAACAAATTAGATGTTTTTCTTTATAATATTTGTGCTCTAATCCACACACATGCTAAAAAAAGGGCAGGCTGAATTTGCTTTTTAATGACATTTCTAGCTACATCTCTCATCACAACCAACATCTTCTTCCCACTAGTTTCATTTGTGTAAGAACCATAGACTTCTGGATTTGGAGCATATGGAGTATTCAATTCAAATAAATGCTCCACCAAAGGCTAGTAATTGCTTAAAGCAATATTTCTAGAAGAAATGAAATGAAGTACCTTCATGGCAATGACGACCTCTTGCTCTTTCGCTCCCAAATTGATTCTCCAAAGAACTCACCAATGGCTTCAATCCTTTGCTTTTTCATTCCATTCCATCTCATCGACTTTATGATCGAGCTCTTTTCATGTTTCTTGAAGGCGCTTATTTGTAAAGTTACGGCCCCTTTTGAAGCATACAAATTACTAATCTTGGCCTTCTTAAAAGACAAGCACCACTTGCATTTTAGCCTTCCTCCTTCATTAAGAATCCAAGGATGTGGGCCTTGCCATTCTGGAAGAAATTTCCTTTTAGACTCATTCCCATCAGAAAATTCTACATTGCAGCTCTTCTCTTCAATCTGCTCATCATCAACATCCACATCTTGAAGGGCCTCGTCCTCTGATTTATCATCTCCAAATAGCTCTTCATACAACCTATCCCTTTCTTCATCCTTCTCTTCATTAATAATTCGTGGAATGTTGCTACCTTCTGCCGATGAAGAGGCCTTCTTCCAACGAAAAGCCAACGTATTCTTAGCCATAGCAAGAGACAATGCTAATACAAGAATAGGAGATGGTGCTGCAGCAAGAATTGGTGATGTCTAAACCCTAATCGACTCTGGTTTATACAAAATACAATCCATGATGACTGTCGTTGAAGGAGCAAAATGTTCTCTGAAGCTATTTTATAGGAAACAAACCGCAAAGAATGATGAATGAAGGAGACTGCAGCCCAGAGGAGATCATTCCGGAGATTTTTAGGACCGTTGGCCGTTGCACATGGATCAATTTCTTTGTCTAAAATTTAACGTATCACATAAAGGAATTTATTAAATAAGGCTTCTATATGTAAATATAGGAAATATTGGGGATCTATATTAAAAAATAAAAGGTATATATGTAAAAGGCTCTTAATAAAAAAGGGAATATTCAAGGAATATTTCTAAAAACCATTTTTCAGAATTTGGTTTTCAGATGTAAACCCTATCCCAAGATTCTGTTTTTGGATGAAAACCGACTAGTAAATGTTGGTAGTCCCTGCAACCCAAGCCACCCAATTGGGTTGCAATTTGATCTACAGGCCATTATCATAAAATTTTTTGTTCTTGAAAATGGCCAGAATAGATCCAAAATTGCAAACATCCAAAATTCATTCTATATTAATAGAAATTCTCTATGCAAGTAGCCATCTAAGTGCATTAAACAAAAAGTTATGCCAACAACATATTGAAGTTTGGTTATGGCACCTCCATTTGGAATGTTGGAGTATGTGTAATGGGCACGAATGAAGAATGACTCGGTGGAAGAGTACCGAAAGCCCATCAAAGGGCGACCCTAGCTCGAGCTGGTAGAGTAACTTGGCTTGCAAGCAAGAGGTCCTCAAGGTTCGATCCCCTGCCTGTCCACCCAATCTTAGAAGCTCATTTCTCAACATGGTATCAGAGCCATGGTCCCAAGTAAAGGGTGCTTGCTTAACCGCATCAGGATAGTCCTGCTTAACCGCATCAGGATAGTCCCCAGTGGTGAGGGGTGAGAATGAGCAAAGCTTGGCCAGTAGAAAGCCCAACTCCCGCAGTGGTAGTCCCCAGTGGTGAGGGGTGAGAATGAGCAAACCTTGGCCTGGTGGAGTTGCCCGAGGAGGGGAGCATGTGGATTGTGGTGAAGGCTGGAATGGATCGGTGTGCCCATTAAGGGGGAATGTTGGAATGTTGGAGTATGTGTAATGGGCACACATGAATAATGACTCAGTGGAAGAGTACCGAAAGCCCATCGAAGGGCCGGTAGCTCAGTGGTAGAATACTTGGCTTGCAAACAAGAGGTCCTGGGTTCGATCCCCAGCCTGTCCACCCAATCTTAGAAGGCTCATTTCTCAACAACCTCTTCAAATAAGGCCTCGTGTTATGGTATTGCTTGACTTGACACAATTAGAACTTGACACAATTAGATCTTGAATTGCAACCAGGTTGCCCTTAAGGGGCGAATTTTAGCCCAATGGCTATATTGTGAACATTTTAGTAAATGTTATATGAAACTTGAGTAGGCTACTACTGAAAATATTTTTCTATTCGGTCGCCAACTTTTCGACCATTTTTCCTCCCGCCTTTTTTGAATTAGCCTCAGGTTCTTGGACTCAAATCTAGTAGTTCGCCTCCATTTCTACGAATCGGGGATCCTAATTCATGGATTTGCCACTTACTACTGTTTGAATGAGGCATTTTCTTGCTAGATCCTAAGTAGATCGGTAAGAAATAATTAACAAGAAGCTTTACTATTATAGGCGCAAGCTAGGCTCATACATTTACTCGAATCCTCCATTTTCTACAGTGGTGTTCAATAAAAGGAACATGTAACTCTCGTATGTCATGTTTCTTGCATTCTTCAAATTCCTTCTTCCTTCTATTTTTAAATCTACTTTTTCTTAGCTTTCGACTTTTGCAGATGCAAGCTTGAATCCTCCATTTTCTATAATTGTGCTCCGTAAGAGGAACAAGTAATTCTTGTATGCGTTTGGTTAAAATCCCCTTTAACTTTTTGGTTTGCGTTTGGTTAAAATGCAGTTTAGTTGTCTCCCAATATCATGGATTTGAGGAACAGAGTTTTAGGTTACCCAAATCTGTTTTCTAACAAGGGAATAAGCAAAACTTGTTATCTTACAGAAACTGTGGAGTCACCAGAAGACGCAAATCAGACTCCATAAGTCCAAAAGATAAGCTCGGATGGGAGCCCTCTACTCCAAACATATTCTATGAAGAGATAAAGGGAGCTCATTTGTGAATTTTTTCTTTCAATGATCTGAAGTCTGCCTTACAAATAGTTTGCTAGAGGAAGGAGGTTTGAGGAGACCTACCGGTTGCAATTCAAGGTCTAATTGTGTCGTTTGAGGAGACCTACCGGTTGCAATTCCAAGATAGAATTGCAACCGCGGTGGGTCTCAAACGCACAATTAGGATCTGGAATTGCAACCGATAGGTTCCGGCCACACAATTAGATCTTGAATTGCAACCGGTAGGTCTCCTCAAACGACACAATTAGACCTTGAATTGCAACCGGTAGGTCTCCTCAAGCATCAACATTTATTAATAAACAACCGGTAGGTCTCCTCAAACATCAACATTTATTATTTATTAATAGAAGTTCTATACATGCCAGTACACGTACCGATGCAATAAAAATAATTGCCGAGATGATTGGAGGTCCAAGCAACAACATAATGAGCATATCCCAATCTTGGTTCGGGAAACTTTTTAGCCTAAAGCATCAAGTTTCCTACAGTTTTGAACCTGTCCGGCAAGCTACAAGGCTATTCTTCAAAATTGTCGAAAAAACCAAGAAAGACTCCTAGTTGTAGCATGAAATTTTCCTGCTAATATTTTGCCTACATGTTAATTTTAGAAAGTAATCGGACACATGGGCTTAAACCTCGGTATTTCCCGAACCAAGATCCCAATGAGCATATCCCTAAAAAACCCCATATCGTTTGCTGCCAGCCCAAATCAGATACATAAAAAAGGAAAATGACAAGAATATTAATCATTGCACTAAAGAAAAACTGAGAATGCTAAGCCCTTTTGTAAACTGAGAATGCTAAGCCCTTTTGTTTGTCTGGTCCAATTTAAAAATTGCTGATCTGTTGGTGAAGCCAAGAACAAAAGACAAAAGACTTAAAGAACACTCAAGGGCTGCTCATACAAGGCCTCATGTCATAGTCTTGCCATTTCCTGTAAGATTGCCACATAAATCCTCTAATGCTTTTATGCAAATTTCCACAAAAAAGGGACTTTGTTTTGCATTGATTTGTGCGCTTAAACAAAAAATTGAGAATGGAACAACAGACTGAAATTTTGGCTATGGCATCCACTCAAGAAGGCCTCATGTTATCGTCTTGCCATTTCCTGCAGATGGCCACATAAATCCTCTAATGCGGTTGTCCAAAATCCTCACAAAAATGGGATTTTCCATTACTTTTGTCAACACTCAAGGCAACCATGAAAGACCGTTGGACACGCCAAACAATCGGAATATCCCAGGGACCAAGATCCCGTTTAAGCTTGTTAGGGGTTGCCGGATTTTCTCATGAAGAAACCAAAAAGCTTGCTGGAATGAAAGGTCTTTGAGCTCATGTTGGCCAGTGTGGATAGTCCGAGAAAACCCTTCGAAAACCTTGTGGAGCGAACCGGGGAAAAATCCTTGCTGCGTGGCATGTATAATTTCCGACTTCTTTGTGTATTGGTCTTCTCGGGTTGCATGGCGGCGTTTTTTCCTTCAAATGCCATCACTCACCTTGTAAAATGAACTTGGAGGAGCCGAGCCCAAGGACTAGTCCCCATTAAAGGTGAAAAAATATCTCGCTTTACAAGTTTTACAGATCTCGGTTTTTATTTAGCTTGGCGAGTTAACTTACAATCACAGAAAGCCCGTTTTCCATCCATTACAGAGCATTTTGGTTTTAATTTGGGTTTTTTTTGCCAGAGATCCAAGTGCAAGTAGCACCATCCCAATTGTGTTTTTCAAGCGATCTGATTTTTGATGCAAAACGAGATCCCTATGATAGTGCACGAAGATTGCCTTTCTCAGAGAATACTTTTGCAAGTGCAAAGCCGTGAAAGAGATTGGAATTTGGTAAATTCTTCAAGATTAGAACCCAAAGCAAAGAGGCACGCGGAAAATGTTACCCAATTACTTGCCCTGTATCGCCAATGCATCACTACGCTGGTTGTAATGAAATGCAAGGGAAGAATGAAATTGGGTTAACGATGGAGGACCAGATCGTGCATGGGTTGGTTTGATAAGCGTGCGTAAGGCTCGGTCGGGATGTGTCGCTTGGAAGCCGATCGATCTTTGAAAAGAGCAACGAGAAATATTGCGAGGGGTAATGGATAGCAAGGTTCCATTTTTGGATACAGAGGCCCGACCACGATGTGGGAGGAAGGAGATCCGGGTTGGATTTTTGAAGGCTGAACGAGGAAGAAGGCATTGTGGTAAAATGGGCACCCCTTGATCGAGGTACTCCAACATCGTTAGCTGGCGGATTTTAGCCATCGCGGATGGAACTCGACCCTAGAGAGTGCTCGCTACGAGTTCCGAAGTGCTTGCATGGCCCTTTTGGGCGAAAGCGTAATTTGAACTGTGAAATTGATTGTGGAGGAGTGGAAGATTGGGTTGGATTTTAGAGGCTATCGAGATGAAGACGGATTGGTGAGTGCCCAAGATGTGAAGAGTGGTGTTTTGAGGCTGATGCAATGTGAGGAAGGCAAATGAATGCCTCAAGAGAGTTCGAGAAATCGTGAGAACTGGAATCGCGAAATGCCCTTCCCTGGCCGGTTCCTCCAAAGATAACCTTCACTATTTTGCAGATGCATTCATAATGAAATGAAGCCTTCTAGTCAAGTAATACCATACTACTAGTAAATATGCCCCTTGTGTTAGCTGCGCATAAACAAAGGCAGTACGTTCTTATATATTCTATATATAATAAGATAGACACCATGCCGATGTGCGCATATCTTCATCTTACACACTATAGAAAGAGGGTCGATCTTTTTTAGGGTCCATCGTTTTGTCCATGCCGTATTTTATGTTCACACGTGGCATTGCCAATAACTGAATGGAAGTTCGGTACCCTCATTATTCCTGCAATGACTTCGGTCAATGTTTTATTTTTCCAACAAGTTTCATTCCATACATCCGTTACATTCGGCTAAAAGCACAAAATCCATTGTTTTACATTCAAAGTTCAAAAGCTTGTGAATCTTAGACTCAACAATCTAACAGCACCTTGTGAATATGTCTTTAGGCCTCAACAATCTAAGAGGAAGCTTGCCTCCGGTGCTTGGAGCTCTTCAACCTGGATATTCTCCACAATAACTTCAGCCATCAATTTCGTGCCGACACTTCAAAGCCAAAAATGAGCTCTTGGCCAAATCCGGGTGGAGCCCTGCCCCAAAATCACATTAGGGGCAAAAAGCGAACATCATTTCCCCTTTAACTTAGGATGTGAGCATTTCTTAAAAATCGGTGCATTCCGGAGAGAACAGAGCACTTAGCTTGGAAGATCTCGCCTGTAAGAGCATTGCCATAGTTCTATTCTGTATGGCATAGTAAAAGAATCATTCGATATAGGGCTCGGCCTCCATAACCACCGCAACAAGAAAAACAAAGGTCAAGATAAAAATGCTTGCATGCAAGAAACTTATTCACGATTGAGAGATACCATAACCTAAGCCAAAAATTCGCGGAATAGCTCGTCTTGAAGTGCAAAAACAAAAATCTTTACTAAAGTGAGCACTAAAATCAGCACGGAATAGCTAAAAATCAAACAAAACCCCGATCTTCCTCCTCTAACTTTGGCGGCGGAAAAGCTAAGCAAGAAAAAATCGAAAACGCATCTTCATGCGCTAGAAAATCGCATCGATCCGAGACATCGGATCGCCATTCTAGAATGGAACGAGCATGCATGTCATGCATGCATGCGGTGCGATGCCCGTTTTGGGTGGGAGTTCGCTATTTCAGCGCGTTGCATCCGACGTCTCGCCGGCACTTCCTCTTCTCTCGCCAGAATACCTTATTCTCTTTGAATTGTTTCGAGCGGGGGGAGGGGCTTCTTCCTGCTTTTAGTTTAGCCAATTTGGCGTATCTTTCATGCTATCCTTCGGCCTTTGGCCTCCGTCCTATGACCTATGCGTCCCTCGATCCTAGTTTGCTAAGGAAGTTCTCTGGGTATTCGGGCGGTTGTTGGTTTCTTACTTGAGTCCCATTCTAGAATCGCATCGATCCGGTGACATCGGATCGCCATTCTAGAATGGGGACGAGCATGCATGTCATGCATGCATGCGGGCGGCGCATGCCCGTTTTGGGTGGGGAGTTCGCTATTTCGTAGCGTTTACGCATCCGCGTCTCGCCGGTGGCTTCCTCTTCTCTCAGTGATTACCTTATTCTCTTTGAACCCACCCTCCCCCCCTTCTTTGTTTATTATATTTTGTACAAGTTACATTTTTCATGTTTTTTCCACCCTTTGGGTGATGCTTTTCCACCATCTAGTTTGTGATGCTATTCTAGTATGTTTTTCGTTTGTTGTGTTGGTGATGTGCGGAATCGCGCTCGATCAGGGCGGCGGCATCTGTTTTACGCTTCTCCATGCATCGGGGTTTTAGGTGGGAGTTAAGCGATTCTATGTAGCCTTACATTTGTCTTCGGCCCCTTTCGAAGGCTTATCACTAGGAACCCACTCCCAAACCCGTTTAAAGGGCGAGGTTTTAATCCACCGTGATAATGCTTTCGGCGGTACATCAACCACTCATCTATTAGCATTGTATTTTTTGGGGTCCAAATGATATAATTGGATTTTCCTTTATTTTTTTTGGGGTGATTACATGTGTTACTACCTAAGCCCTGGATGTAGAAAATCTCTTTGAGATGAATGAGAAGCCTATAGGCGTTGTTGGTTTTCTTACGAGTCCATTCTAGAATCATGGAGCACCTTCATTCGAGAATGAAAGTTCATCGAAGGACGAGGCATGACCATCTTGGCGCCTCGGCAAAATTGAAAAAAAAAAAAAAAAAATCTCCCCTGTTTCTATCTTGTGGGGGCGTCACTTGGTCCCCTTAAAAAAGGTGGGAAAAAATCTCCCCTTGCTCAAGACTCTGTCCGGTCGCCTTAAAGGACCCCCACCTTCCACGCTATATTGAGACCCAGTTGGTGTTGGTGGCACTGCATCGATCTTCTCACCCAAAATTTGTAGAGGAGGTTGTAGAAAGCCGGCATGCTAAAAACTTGGCATTTGGAATAAAGTTCTAAGCCGTTCAAAGGGTTTTGGAAGCGGCCCGGTATTAATTTTATATCTGCGGCTAATCACGGGCTTTTTTTATCCTTCAATCTCCGCTCCTCTTAACTATGGTTTTACGTATATACGCGCCTTGTGAAAACAAGGGTAGCTAAATGCACACTTCAGGTATGCTTCTTGTATCCGTTACTAAAATGAGAGAATCATGCTATTCAAGACTGAATCATGAATTAACGGTAATTTTACACGATCCCATCCATACCAGTGGATAGTCTTGAATGGTGAAATTTGGGTTTTGCATAGTCTGGTGCAAATCATGTTGGTATTCTAGTTATTGACCAATTCTTACATGTAAAACTAACATGATCTTTTGCAATGGATCTTATAAATTGTAAGATCTTGAATTCGATTAGTGTATATTTTTGTTGTATATCTATTAACCATCATTCAATTAAATTGGAATTATGTCTTAATTTTGGGAAGAATTTTATATTGCATGTAGTAAGTTTCACAAATCCTATATCCGCGGGAGGGTTGCCCTCCATGGCGGGAAAAAAAAAAAAAAAAAAAAAAAAACCTAGTAAAAGCACACGAAGACTTTGGCAAGGTGACAACCAAATTACTTGTTACTTGTTTTTTTTGCAATTTGCAATGCAAACAATTAGATTACTTGTTATTTTTTTTATTGTTGTTAGAATGGGTTATTTTTAAGTGGTATTTTTTTGCCTTTAAGAATTTGTCTATATCTCAATGCTTGATCATGGTTTGACACCTAAAGGTCGGTCTTACACCATACAAATTGATATGGTGACATCAAATATGCATGTTCCAAAATGTTGACAGAGTGAATAAGATAGAATCCTGTAATCATCTAGATACACATTTGATTGGGCTTCAACATACAAGCAAGTAATTCCTATCTAGACATTTGTGAAGGAAAGCCAGCGTAAAGAATATTAGACATTTTCCTTACATTTGACTATTAGTAATTTTGGAATGATGTTTGCTCTCAAAATCCTCAAACTAGATCCTTTTAAATTCTTCTCTTGACGTACAGGCAACCAATAAATGCAACCAGAGTTTCTGCACCTAGCCCTTTCCGGCGTCACGGGCAACCAATAAATGCAACGGAGTTTACGCACCTAGCCCTTACGTCTCATGGATACCTCCAAATCTAACAACATTTACGAAACGGCTCGGAAATTGGATTTTAGAGTCGGTTTCCCTCCCACCCCTCTTTAGATCTCCAACGGAACTTTCGATTCAAAGAGGGAAGTCGCTATATTGTATTTTCTGGACCGTCAATGTGAAAATTGAAGATAACGCAAAATTTTGAAGTAGCGACGCGGTGATAGGCTAGAATTGCGGAAACTTTGGCACCCCAATCTACATTTTGTAGATAAATGGGTGACTCAAATAAACAAGTCTTTGTAGTCTATCAAATACTTAGTTCTACAAATCTACAAATGCATTTGGTATCGGTATGCATCATTGTGATGTTAAAAACACATCATATGGCTACATTCTTGGTTACAAAAAGCACTATGCATAAATTGGCGGGACTTTTCTTTGGGCTAAAATCTAAGAGCCTCAATCTTTCAAGCATCTGCACTGTAGATAGAGCAACAAGTCGGTTTTTAGTCCATTCAACTCTATGATGACTACCTGACTTTGTAACTTTTTTTTGATATCATCTTGCCTTGAATCTGGAAAGTCCAAATGAAGAACATCTCTTTGTTAATGAAGGCCAACAAGTAAAATTATGTGGAGGTTGATAATAGCAAATTATGCTATGGCATTGTGTTGCTTTCGATGTTGCATTTACATTGCATTATGTTACATGCAAGTTCTAACATTATGTAAGACACTAGAAAAAGTGCCCAACGTTCTTTGGGCTTTACGTGGGAGCATAATTTCTAGGCAAATGTGATGTTGTGCGAATGAGCGTTTAATGATTGATTAGAATGTGATATCAATCATATCTATAGGTTATCTGATAACCCCTTGTTACTCTTTAGAAAGCAAAGGCCAATGTTATAGTTCACAATGGTTCAATGATGTATTTGAATAAGAGTTGACCTCCCCCAAAAAAAAAAAGAAAAAAAAAAAACCCACTTGCAAGGGGATTGCGTGATCCTTGCGATTTAAATTAATAGATTTGATTTTATAGGAATCTGACAATTAAGTGCAATGACTAAAACAAACGCATCAAATAGCAAAGACTTGTATATATAGGTGCCATTTATAATGCAAAAGATCAAGAAGAATTTCACGTGACTTTATGGGAACACTCAACATCTCCATGTCACCTCAACTTTTCACAACAAACATTCACATGTAAACTCCAGAAGCTACCACAGAAAACATTTGAACGTACTTCAGGATATACCACAGAAAACATTTGAACGTACTTCAGGATATTGTGCATCGTATCACAAGAATCAAAATGTTCAATAATCGCCTAATAAAACACACACTTGGTACTTTTAAAATGCTACAAAGGAGAATTTATTTGTCATCTTAGCAACAGTCTATTCTGATTGCAGCTTCTTGTCAATTGCAAACAATTAAACAACATCCCCCAAGCATTAGGGCAATAATTATGGTAGTAGAATTGGAACAGATCAAGAGGGGTATCAGAAATAAAGAACAATAATAATGCAAGGAGAGAAGTAATAAAGGAGACCAAGAATGAATTTTTACCACAAAAACGACCTCACATTATCAGAGTGTGTAGTTCATGTGTAGAGCAAACGGTGAATAAATCTTGCTTATCTTCTATTATAGAATATGCTCCATAATTTTAGTACGAGAGGAGATATTATGTGTAACAATAAAAGTCTGCATGAACAACAACATAGTTGGTCTACAAATCTGAAACGAACCATTATTCATATCAAAAGTGGGTTGTTTATAGAACGTTCGGAGAGTATTTTGCGGCGTCTCTAAGCTTATATCTTCCACGGTTAGATCATGCATTTCTTGTTGGCGATGGCACTTGAGCAAAGGCATCTACAATGAAAATTGCCATACTCCACGAGGCCGTTTATTAACATGGTCTAATGTCGGTGGTGAATCATTAAATGTTCTCCAAAGGATAGTTTTGCACAAGCATCGGTCGCATGTAAAGAAAACGCCAATGTTCGGTGGCGGAAAAATATATATACATAGCATAGCTAGGTGTGTATACCAAAGACTAACAATAATACCCGGTAATACTAATTAAAACTGATGAAGAACAATCTTTAGGAATACATCATAAATGTAACGCATAGATCACTTCCATAAATGCATGTCGGGCGATAAGATATTAGCAATTATTGGAATAAAGAGAGTTCTCAACAACCATATCACCTTGAATGAGTACCACGGCATTTTCAAGGATTAGCATCTTGTTCGCCGCGACCAATTGCAAAGTCGTCTCCGAAACCATTTTCACCAATGGCCGATCGAGATAATTGGAACCTTCAATCCAAACCTTTGTTGCAGTTAAGCGACATTCGCCTCACCACGGAGAAAATATGAAGTCAAAAACATTGATTACCAAGTCGTATCGTCATATGTGTTTATGCGACCACATTCTTCGGCTTCAATTCACGCATATGCAACAAGAGTATTATCAAATGTAAGGAAATCCATCTTTTCGGCATGCCTCGTCATTCTCGATTGCCTTCGCGATACCTTCAAAATACAAATGCACAAAGAAGATCTCAAGACATGTTAAACAATATAGATAAGGAATCAAATACTAAAGAGGCCCTACCCATTAGGTGTAGGCATTGTAAATTCGATAAATCTTCTTGTGTTCCTTCCCTTTTCTGCCCAATAAACATGAAACTCATGCCATCCATCATTTTGGGTCCTCATGACCATAGCTGGGTCATGATATCCTGTAGAGTTGAGCCAACATGGGGGCACATTATAATAAGAGCGATTCAAAGGAAACAATGCATGCCTTATCGGTCATATTGAGGACATGGTTCGTAATGTTATTACACGCAACATGTTTCTTGAAATGTTCAATGGCGCATCTTCCTCGAATCCACAACGCCTTAATGATGAATACCTAGTGTCACGAGTTGCGATGAATGATCCACCCAAGAAATGATACTTGTTGCATGTCTTATAACCCCATGAACAATTGACAATGTTGACAGATGTAGTCGGATAAAAGAAAAAGTGGCATTTTTAAATGAATGTTCTAAAGGCACCAAACTGAATGCCAATCTCGTTATGAATGAAAATGCCAAAAGCGAATCCGCGGTTTACCTTGATAGCAAGCCTTAGAAGTGCCGGTTTGTTCTTCAAAAGGATATGCATCATGAAAAGATGCATGGACAAAAAACATGAAACGGGACGACATATGTCGACCACCAATTCCTAGCTAAAGGCATCAATTGTCATTGAGCCAAGGCGTAACCATCTATAAATCATATTTATCCGGAGAAGAACCAAAGCTATCTGAGAGAAGATAACAACGGAGTTTATGGTAGGACAACCACTTGTATAATAAATATTGATGTGAGGTTAAAGGATTCCTGTTGATATTGATTGTTTTTGCCGCGAGAAAGCATGACCCGGGGACATGTCAATGCAATCGTGTGCAAATTTGTGATGTTCTGCCCATTCAATTAGGCGATGGGCCTTTGGATAATATATCGAAGTTGCAATGACCTCAAAAACTTGTTGGAAAACTAAAGCTCCATAATCGGCGCATTTGAATGCTTCGCTCGATGTTGTTTACCTATTCGAGTTTTCCTTGCAAAGATAGATTTCCAAGCACCTAGGAAAAGATAACTTCAACTATCATCTTCAATGCCGAGAAGTGCATTTTGCCTCACCAAGTGATCCACATTTCATACATATCAACCAAAGCACTGCCAACCAAAGGGAGATGTTTGAAATCGTCTTTGGGCTGCCTATTTGACACTTTTGGAAGCTTTGTATGCCAAGCTTTAATGATCCATCGTATGCATAGAAAAAGCCCAAGAACCGGGAGTGAAGCTTGTTGAGTGGTCTTTTGTCAAACTAAGGGCCTAGGAAGAAGGCTGGAGCTCTGACACCCACCATCGCCCGAGAACACCACCAGTTATCCGGTTTCCAAGAGTGCTGCCCACTAACACAAGTGACCGAGCATTTACAGACAATAATGGGTTTTTAGCAGTCATCGGCATATTCTGGGCATATACTGGCATATACCTAGAATATGCCACAAACCCCACATAAACAAGGGTTTGCCCCCTTAGGGGCAACCCAAAAATGTAATATTGATATTTCACAATATAGCATGATATCATTTAAAGATGGAAAAAACTTTTTGTGCGCATCTATGGTTTAAATTTGGTTTTTTCGTTCGACAAGAGGTAAACTTTTTAGATTTGTTTTTAGATTGATTTTCTAAGGTTTTAATGTTTTTAGTTGTCAAGAAATATTCTCGATTGCCCAAAAATCGAGAAAGGTTTTTGGGTTGCCCCTAGGGGGGCAAACCCTCGTTTATGTGGGTATGTGGGTATAGCATATGCTGGTGACTGCTCCAAACTGGCTGCTGCCTGTAAACTCTCGGTCGTCCAGCCCCATTCCTTCGCAGGCCTGGCTATGGCGCAGCTCGACCCTTCTTCTTCTTCAGAGCATTTTCCTCTGGCTTCCAAGAGCATGTCTACCGCTTTCTTGTGAATGATGCATATGGGATGGAAATATTGTTCGTCTCAGAGTAGCAAACAATGGCGTGTATTATCCGGCATTTTGCTGTCATGATTTCCGACTTGCTTCATTTTCGCTAACTATTTTGCAGGTGATGATGGATGAGAGATGCATAAGCCAAGAAATAGGAGATGATACTAACGCCCTGGAAGTTTTTTATGAAAAAAACTAGATATGGTACTTTGACGATGGCATCATGGACACCAGCTCATGTATCCCATTGCTGATTTTCTGTAACCTAGACTGCAAATTCCGTCTATTGATCGAATCTAGTGCTTTTATTCTTTGTTGAATCTGCTACAACTATATTATGGGGGATGTGGAGTTGCGAGTCATAAGGAAATGAAGCAGATATGAGTAACACCGAGCATCTTCCCATGCTAATCTTCGATGCATCTGAATATGTTGTTCAATTACCTATTACCGGAACTGTCATAGGCCAGCTTGCTTCATTTTCTGGTAAATAGTTTTGCAGGTGATGTTGGACAGTGTCCATTTCACTGTCTTGACAGCATACTTCTTAAATTTAGTATTATTTTGCATGCAAGGAAAGCTCTGTGTACAAATCATGTGCTTCCAGTTAACTTTGTGTGGATGTGGGTTATAACACAATGATAAGAGTGTCAGATCCTCCTAGTGCATGGTTGACATAGATAGGACAGGTAAGGCTCATGTCGACTATTTCTCTTGCATCTTTGTATACTTTGATTTACCTTCTTTGGATGTGGAGCCGTAAAGATTAATAAAAGTGTGATTGCCTCCTTGGATAGTGTGTGCAAACAAAAAGCACTACTTATAAGTTGAGCACATGATTTGCTTTGCTTTATAACATTTGCTTTCCATTTGCATTTGTTAGAAGTCTCACCATCCGTCAAGTTGCCAACTATATAGGCATGAACTTCGAAAATGGCTTTCAAGCCCGTTTGTTCTTTTAGGTGTCCATTTCACTTTGCCTTGACAACATGCTTCTTAAATTTGGCATTGTTTTGCATACAAGAAAAGCTCGTACGTGTATAAATCTTTGTGCTTCCGGTTAACCACCATGGATGTCGGTTATAACACAATAATAAGAGTGTGAGATCCTCCTAGTGCATGATTGACATAGATAGGACAAGTAAGGCTTTTTGTTCAAAAATGAAACTCGGGTTGACACTTTCGGTTGACACTCAAATGAAACACGCATAATGATCGAGGGTTGTCTTTGTTGTTCAAATTACATTTGCAAAATGAGAGAAATAGATAAATATAGTGCCTTATCGTATATATTTATGAACCTCATGGGCCAAAAAGAAATTATGGTGTTGAAATCCTAGATCTCATGGGCGATAGCTTTTGCAAATAAGCATAAATATGGCCAAAAGTCGGACTTATTTTACAACGGACCATCGTTGTTGCTAAGACTTTGGGATAGAGTTGAGCAAGATAATGGAATGCGTGGATCTTCTGTGGTAGCTACGTTGGACTATCGGAATGACAAAGACAAAAAGGCGTGTTGTGAAAGGCCTTCTAGGGCAGAAAAAGCAAAGTGTTGTTCCACTTGAAGATGGATATGGAAAGTGTGCACATATTTCTTAATCAGAAGATAGATCTCAACTTGCTATACTCGCTGCAGGAGAAATTTATGGTTTTGGTTTTAGCTTTTTGTTGCTTTTTCCTGCATCCTTCTATCTTTGTGAAGTTGGCCCGGCCCGATCTTGCGAGTTTACTGGCAGACAGTCTTTCGGGTTCATTGAATATTTGAGGTCTTGTAGGTAATTTTGCAAGTATGCTATATGGTCCTTAGCTTTCATCACCATTGGAGCTAAGGTCTCGATCTAACTACGATTGTTGGAACATGGAAAAAAGTTTCCTCAAAGTTGTTGTCTAGGATTGTATGTAGTTTTTATATGCTCAAGCTAAAATTTGGTGTATTAGACTTTTCCATGACATAATTAGCATATCTTGCAAAAGCTAAATCTTTGCAACATTAGAACCTCCCCTCGACTCTATGTAACTTTTGACTATCTATGTTTCGGATCGGTGCCTTATATTGTCCATACTTATATTTGCTCATGGTCTTACTGGTGTTATGGGGTTCTACGAAATTTAATATTATGTAAAGAGGCGAGCAGGGGTTTTAAGATCTAAGAATTTGAGCAGTTCTAATGACAAGATACATGTGCTATATTTGGGACCAAAATCTTTGGTGATTTGAAATGCTTCATCGGATATGATATCGATCTTTGGGCTTCTACATATGAGCGTTATGGTGGTCAATGGTACACGAGTTGCACTTGTGTTTGGTCAAACAAGCCATTCTCGGGATACTATGAAGTTATTGCGATTACACAAATTGCACTTCAATTATGCAGAACTTAAAAGTGGGAATTGAAGGATCAAAGTTCTAGGAGACAACAATTAAATTTGATGATCATGATGGTGAATGGCGGGGCTCATTAATAAATGCTTTAGGAGCATATTGCTTGCTGCAATGGACCCGGACATTTGTGGATCATGACAAATTCAGGTTTTTAATGATAGACATGGAGGCGACAAGGCAACCCTTATCGAAAGCTTCAGTTCATGCCTTCTCACTCAAACAACCCCAATCGGATGTTGGATTCCGTGGGTTTTCATGCGAGTTTGACAACATCTATGGCTCACGTGGTGAAGCATGCAAAAGATCCTATTGCGAGTTGTTTTTGCCGGATGGTACTTGGAACACTTCCACATGGTGGAGGAAATCTTGTCGGATAAGAATGGGTTAAGCTCTTAAGTGGCGTGATATCGAAAGCGACTTTGCAGATAAGAATGGGACAAGCTTTTTGTCGTTGTGATAATTAAAACAAATTTGCATTGTTTAGCGAATGAGAATGTAAGCCTATAGTCCTTAAGCTTATTATATTCTTTATTTTTGTAAGTGAGCGTAGTAGAACTTCCGGTAAGATGGAATGATGCAACTCCACTCAATCCTATTGTTTCTAGACTTGGTTTTATGTTTCTACCATTTGTTAAGGTAAGTGAAGACCCGGAAAACTATGGGCAATTAAATCATGCAAGTGCAACATCTACATTCGTTCATGTTGCGGAACTTGAACATACTCTATGAACCCAAGTAATATTGCCACCACAAAGGCTGTGGTGTGGTTGAGACATTAAGCATATTAACTTTTCTTGATGCTTATTAGACTAAGAAAACCACGGGACCAAACATCTTCTTCTTGGGAATTTTATCAACATTATTTATGGAAGATCGTAATCAATTCCACGAGGCAAAAGTACATCGAGTTTTATAAATATGTGAATGCCGACCAAGCTGGTATGTCTTTACTGCTTTATGATAGCAAAAGTGGCGAGTTGCCCGGTGAAGTTGCTTATGTAGAGTTTTCAATTTACCTTCTCTTACGGACCGCATTACCTCAAAAAGGTTTAATCGCTTGATCAAACATTAATCTTTTGTTGAATATTTCTACCGGGGTTCATATTGGCAAATGATTGCAAAGACATATTTTAAGATTTATATGCATGATGTCTTTGGCGTTCTGATTCGGTTTGAGAAACATATGCATGTAAGTTTCTGCATGGTTCTGTTTTATGGCTGTTGTTTCATGTTGCCTTTTGGTGGTGACATTTTCGGAGGTTGATTTAAGGAGCTTAAGTCGGGAATTCAAAAGTTACAAGACATGCAGTCTTAAATAAACTCATTAAATCATCGCTTCTAGCGCCAATGTGAGCAAGACCAAGTAAGATGTTACTTTTGCACGTGCAGAATTTCCCTTTAAAGCCACTAATGCTAAAATTTGGCAAATGAAACTTGACCCCAAGTTAGAGCTACTCATTTAAATTATGTCTATAAACAGGTTTGATCTTTTCTGTCTGGTTCTATTTGTAGTTTGTGAAAACATCGCAAATGAAATTCATGCTTGTTTTCCTGAAAGATCTAGTTGTTTGGTTTAGAACATTTGGCACTTGAATTTAAAAGGGTGAAAGAAGAGCTATCATGGGCAATAAGGTTAATAATGTCTTGAATCTATTAAAAAGCTCTCTGAAATTGCACAAGTAAATAAAGGCCATGTCCTCATTCAAGGACTCTCTAGAATCCCGTTGGTATGATAAGAATGTCATCATTGTTTGTGCTTCTCTGAATGACTCAAAAGTTCCATCTTGAACTGCTCAACAAATCGTGTGCTTATATATTAAGCTAGAGTTTGAGTCAAACCTTTTCACCATCGTTAGTTCACTTCTTTATCATTAATGCACACGCTTTGAAATTTTAATTGAATTTGTTTTACATCAATCCAGCATCTTAAACACTCAACTCTCATGTTTAAAGTTGATATCCTTATTTGTTACCCTTATTTGAGACCCTTTTAAGTTGGTGCTAAGATTTTCAATACACATTTTGGAAAGCGAAGTCAAGTTGACAAAGATCTCCTTCCCTTTTACTCTATGCCTAAGATTTTTCACTACACATTTTCCATTTCAAAAGGTTACTTGACATTTTGATATCATCAATTTGGACCTGAAGGAGATTAACTTCCGTTCGGATATATACAATAGATTCAATTCTTTGTTGAGTTCTACATATCCATCTCCTTCAATTTTAAGTAGGCCTTTGCCAATCTTCACTTTGCTTTCTCTAATCTTTGGGATGAAATTTTTCGTGAAGAGCTCTCTTTGGACTAACCTTATATCGTGAATGGCCATATGATCATCATTTGTATAAAGTGGCCCAATTGTAAGAACGTATATTTCTAACTTGAGATTTCTATGGTTATGTATAGGTATTGTATAAAAAAACCGTAGAAGTAAACAAAGTTTAAAATGAAAGCACTTATTTCTTTGGAAGCGCACTTCAAAAAGGAATCTTTGAAAAGATTCCCTAAAATTCCCTTTAAAAGTCCATTTTTAAGATTTTTTTTGTGACGGGTGTGACAATTTAGTTAATTTAGGTACCTTTTTTTGGGGTTGATTGAACATAACTTCAGGTGCAAAAATTTCAAATAGCAATTTTTATCCTCCTATTTTAGAACAAAAATAGTTACTTATGTAAAAGTGTAGCAAAAGGGCAATAAAAAAAAATAGCAAGGGTAGTAGAGTGACAAAGAAGTGATATATTCAAGGTTGTGAAAATTGTACAAAATTATGAGCAAAATTGTCAAAAATATAGGACATTTTGACGAGACAATCATCACACACTTTACGTTCTTTACATGTTCGTCATCGGACAAACTTACATTTTTTTGACAAGATCGGGATGCATCTCATCCTCGACTCATTTATTCCACGATCACTTGAGCCTTCATCCTCCGACTTCACTCTCAAAACTAGATGTACTCGAGCGATCTTCTTCCTCCACTTGTCTACAAGTGAGTCTTCATCATCATCTTTTTGGCCACCTTTTTGGCTTGTTTGTCTAATCCACATGCCGACCTTATTAAAGTTTGAGTGACCATCGTAACTTATTAGCAAATCGGTCGAACAAAAGTCATATGCAAGAACCTTTGCTTCAGTTAGATCTATGGCCAGTGATGCTTGCTTTGGACTTAGCTCTCTTTCCCACTCTGTTTTACCATCTCCAAAGTATAACTCCCCACTTGAAAGCAGCGGCGGCATTAAGTTCTCATCGATTGCACTTTTAATTGAGTGAAATTCCATCCTCTCTTGTTACCTCCGGTACTTTAGCTAGCCAAAATGGCCTCCAGATTCATCATTATCCCGGTAGGGACGGCTATGAGCACATTCCTTTGAATCTCGAGGCGAACCGGATGTCTCGAGCAACTTGTTGTCTTTGTCGCGTCAGGGGCGGTGTACGCCCGACTTCTGTCATCTTCATCGAGCTGGCAATATCTCTACATGTTCCTCTTGATTCTCAACTTGCGAGGGGTTTGCCCTAAATGGCGATTGAATATAGCTTGGTCTTCGACCTTGTATAATGAAACTTGCAACATGTCGCGTTGCGAAAAAAATTGAGGCCACCATAAAGAAGCATCACGCCTCCCAAAGTGGTTAGAGGAGAATTTGAATACTTGTCTCAATATAATCAATGATTTGTTTGAGTCAAATGCTCTTCCCTCCTTTTTACTCTTTTGTGATTTCTTTCAAAGCTTTTAGAGGCATTTGCTCTGCTTGAGAGAAGAGAGCATGGAACTAGTATTGGGGGATAGTGCGAATGAATTGAATATCTGTTCTTTGGCTGCCTTACGCAAAGATGTGGCATATTTCTTTCCTTGAAGATGGCCTTGCCATCTACAAGTGAAATTTGATCTCGATCTGCTGAAATGTAATGTTTCTCAAGGGCTCAATAAAGACATTGACCAGTTGATCTCTCCGAAAAATCCATTCTTTGAAATCATAAGTTTCTTCCAATAACTTCGATGTCCGGGCGAGGATTGTAGGAATCTTGAATAACCTCAATCATTCTTTGGTAGGTCTGAGCTTTTTTCGAGCAAGGCGTTTAGAGAACCTCTTGAACATCCTGATCAATTTGATCGTGTGTATGACCAATAAGGGAAACCAATCTTCACCTTCTTGAAGATTTGTTCTCAACTAACATAGCATGCTAAGCAAACAACGCCCGATTCTTATTTTCCCCTTTGTCGTGTTGTCTAGTCAAGATCTGGAACCGGTGGTATAGAATAGAATAGAATAGAATATACATTAAGCACGTCCCTCGGGCGGTAGAGGCCCTGACTTATGTAGCATCTACTGAGCTCCCATAGGGTGCTTCCGGTAAACAGAGACGCATAGGTTTTATGTAGCCATCTGGCGGGCTTCACTTGTTCTTTATATTACCGCGCCGTGCTTATAAATGCTTGGCCATACAAATGCATCGTTATAAGCGGTTTTGAAGGCGGCATTGCTTTTGGGCTACTCACGATCCAGCCTCATCGTGCTTTATTATTAGCCCTCTCTTTGTGCACCCCCTGTCTTATTATCGCTATATCCTGAGTGTCTCTTCTTTGTCCATCCGGTCTTTGGGAGTGGGAGATCCCACGACCTTGTCCAATTTGGACCTTATGTCCTTATACCTCGGCTTGTAAAGCGGGCATTCCTTTACCATGTGCTCTTCTATTCCTCTATTTTCCTCCGAGTCACATCCCATCTTCGACCTTATTCCCTCTGCTCTATCTATTTTCCTCCATCTATCTTTCTCAATTAGTCATGGCTTCCCATCTGAATCGGCGGCGTTCCCCTTGTTACTCTTAAAAGCAAAATTTGCTTTTGTATGTGGACATGCCCTAATACCAGTCCCCACAGGTTTGAAGGTTTCCAATAGCGGTTGCCTTGGGCCCAAAACCGTGAACCCGTTGCTTGAAGGTTTCCACAGTTTCTCATTGCCCTATCCATCCATTCCTCGTCCCATTCTTATCCGCTTGTATGATCGGCTTAGTTGCATCCCCATATTTGTCATCCATTTGGCCAATTAAGTTAAACCATCCCTTACTTTTGTTGTTGTAATGCTGTTTTTTGCAGATTCATCTATCGCTAGTGATGGCGGGGTTTGTCCTCTTTCCCGTAGCTATTGTCCTTTATTAGGTATCTAATCTGTTCTTTCCGGGCTCTCACTTCCATTGGTTTTCCCCGTTTCATATAAGATTATGGGTTGATGATGTACTTTTGTCTTCACAGGAATCTGTCCGTGCCATTGTCTCGGTATGCCTTCCTTGCTTTTCCCCATTTCTTTTCTCGACATTCTGGTCCCCATGTCTACGCTTGTCCGTTACAATTGTGTTGATGCTACTATCGTCTTTGAATAGGTATGCTTTGATCAATTGGTGATCATGTTGTTCGCGGTAATTCATCATGATGTAGTAGTTGCCTATTCTTTGCCCGGAAATCGTTAATCTGCTCCCTTTGACCATCTCCCCCCCCTGTGTCGTTACCCTATATGCACCGGCCTTACTGTGGCTTCCTCTAGTTCTTCCCCCTTGTATCTAAATGGCCTATGTTTTATCTTTGTCGAAGGTCCTATTTTTTGTTTTTCGGGTTATTTGTCCAGGATGTCTCCTCACAAAATTCCTCTAGTATTTCCTAGCGTACCGTGCATCCCCTTGGCTTTGGTTAGCCATCATACCCAAATCATCGCATATAGCATTATGGGGACTTTTGTTTTCCCTATCATTGGTTGCCTCAGCGTCTCCCTGTTTTCCCACGACAAATTCGTAGTGCATCTATATATATCCCAAATAGTGTGTGATGATAGTGGGCGGTACCTTGTTTAACTCACGTATCATTCTATGG
The DNA here is from genome assembly GCA_021234155.1 of Isoetes taiwanensis. Taxonomy (NCBI): domain Eukaryota; kingdom Viridiplantae; phylum Streptophyta; class Lycopodiopsida; order Isoetales; family Isoetaceae; genus Isoetes; species Isoetes taiwanensis. Next base: position 41,540 of record JAJEKV010000594.1, on the reverse strand, counting down.
CTTCTTCTCCCTTTCTTTGTTTTGGCATACACCTTCACGGTATAGCCCCTTGCGATTGATCCTACTAAGCCCTTACGGTGCTTTTAGCCCTATTAGCCTAGAGTAGAGTTTATCCTAGAGGCAGCGTGTCAAAGGCCTTTTAAAGTCCGCGGCGACATATGATCTTCTTGTTATTCTCCTTTAATACGCTCTATCATTATCCTTAGAGTCACCAAATAGTGCTGTGGTCGAATACTCGATTCCAAACACCTTGACCTTGTGCTCACGAGCTTCCACTATACGCCCGCGTTTTTGTTTTTGGTCGGTGTTTTCGAACCATTTAGCGAATATTGGTGACCATAATAGTCTATAATACTTTCGGTTCCTCCTTGTCTCCTCCTTTGTGAAAGGGGATTACCTTGTTAAGCGCCATCTTTGGGAAGACAAATGTATTATCTCATTGAATACTTTTTATTTATAATCCTGTTATCTCCTCCAGCACGCACTTGTTGATTTCATTTGTTAGCCCATATAGATCCGTGAGTATTGTTGTTTGCCATTTTATTTAGTGTCCATGTCACTTCTTCACGGGAGAAAGGGGTTTGTGTCTACCTTCAGGTCCATGATTGGTGCGGCTCACTGCTTTGTACAACCGTTCTGGGTATCTTGTCGTCTATCTCTATTTCTTCTTCTTCTCCCCTCCTCCCTTTTGATGTATCCGTTTTGCTTTTTTTGAGCCTTTTTTTCATATTGTTCCCAAAATACCTTAGGTCTCCTTTTGGTCCTCGGCCAATCCCCATTGATGGTTTTTGGTCCCAGGGTTCTCTTTCTCTTGAATTTTCATATATTTGTTTGGATTTCCTCTTGGTATGCCTCAGTCCCTTTTGCTGTTTGGCTTTCCTTCGTTGCTCCATGCACCCTTCATCAAACCATGTTGACCTCCGAAAATGCTATTGCCTCCTTTCCTCTTTCTCTTCTCCCGAATGCCATTCTAGCTGCTTCCTCCAAGATGTCGCTCATATCATTCCCTCCGCCTTTCATTCCTCTCCCCATTCCTTTGCTTTTATTTCTTTTTGTACCGTTTTTTATGAATGATCCCACTGCTTTTTCTCGAATTTAATTGTTATCTCGGCCTGTTTACCCTTCCTTGCTTTCATGATCCGTTCTCCCTCTTGTCACATTTATCTTGAGCAATATGGGTCCGTGTCCCTCCCTCCTTCCTATCGGCCATTCCCCTAATTCCATCTTTTCCGATTTCCTTTATTGCTTCCCTCGCTTTGCTATCACATAGTCTACTATGCTCAGATGGGCATTTGTGCTTGTGAACTGACTCGAATCCTCCCATCTTCTTAAACCATTGCATATAATTGTATCTTGTTCAGCGTATTATTGCTCCAACAAAGTTTCTCCTCTTCTTTTATCTCCACTTCGTCACTGCGGTCTCATCGCTATTCCTTCCTCTATGGTCTCAGGTCCACTGCCCACTCTCATTGTCTATCCTCATTTATGGATTGCTCACATCCCTGCCTCAGATTAATATCCCCACTATGATCAACATTCCCTTTATCCCTATGTCTCATGGCGATCTCTCCCATGCTTAATAGCTCCGCTTTATCACATTGGGATAGTATACTATTAGCAAATACGTATTTATAATCAAGCAACACAACATTTATAAGCATGTATCTTTTATTAATGTCGCTTTTCCAAAATACATGCTTTTCTCGATCATCGCTTATTTCTAATGTAATGTGCTAGTCCCGCTTACCCCTTCCTATTTTATAGTTCTTTTTCCCTCCAACAGTGAACAAAAGGTAGCCTGGTTCATCCTGTAGCCTCTTTATGTCAGGTTCCCATGTCTCTACTAGACATATGATGTCCTTGTCTCAGTGGTTTGTTTAAGCGGCTCTCCATCATCCATGGATATCCAGACAATTTCAATTACCAGATGAAGTTACTTCTTCCTTCCTTTTCCGTCCCCCTGCCTCCCCCCTGCTCCATTACATGTCCTTCCTTAGTTGCCCTCTGCTCTGCCCCCGATCCCCCACCCTCTCCCTCACAATTTTATGTTCTTGTCTAGGTCCTTCCGACTCTTTTTCCGCTTTCCCCATCCTAACTGTGGTTTGTGTTAGAATCTTTGGGGTCGCTTCTGGCCCGCTCCCGATGGTGTTATTTCCTCACCTGCTTCTGCCCCTGCCTCTCACTCACCTCCGCTTTGATTCCCATTCTCGGTTTCAAGGGTCCATTCCATCTTCTCACAAGGCTTGCCTTCATGGCGTGTTCTCCTCCCTCTTTGAGATATAGTTTCCCATTCTTACCCCCCGCTTTACTCCCGCCCACCTGGGCCTTCCGACTTTCGCTAGTTCTCTCAGCCCCTGCCCTCTCGCATGGGTGTCGTGGCTCAGACTTTGAGTCCATTCCCGAGTTTGAACCACTGCGTGTATGATCCTTTCTTTTGGCTGCGGTCTCTCATAGTCACATTTATATGTCTCGCTCTCCTCTCCAAGCTCCCTGCCGTCTTTTGCTTTCGCACTATCACATTCCCATTTCCCGGCACGTTCTCCATTATCTCTCGCAAAGGACACGAAACGTGTCTTCGTTGAGCCTCTCGGCTACTCCTATCAATCTTACATCAAGTTTAATCCTTTTCTGTTCTTTGAACTCCACTATGTGCGGTTTAATCCTATCAAAACTCAAGGCCACGCATCTATAGATCTATTTGTTGCTTTTCTAATATCACCAACCCTTTTGTATGATTTCCGCTTTTTCTTTTCTACCTCTTCCATCCTCTTTCCCGAATTTCCACCTCCTGTATCTTCCACCACCACGCTCTTCCACTTTCCCTATTGCCTCCTTTGTTCTTGCTAACGCGCTTGCCAAAGGTGTTCAAGTGCTTCCATCCTTGAACCGATTCCAGCCTTCGCGATCCATCTGCGCAAAAGTCTTGGCAGACCGCTTGAGTTCTTCCCTGCCCCTCCCGCTCCCCGCTGGCTAGCCATTCTTCTTCTGTTGTTGCGATGGTTTAAGCCGGTCTCTTTCTTTCCGCTCCTCTCTCCCTGTGCTCTCCACTGTTTCCTATCTCGTCTTCTGGCTTGCTATATGTTGTTCCTCTATTTATCCGCTCGAGCCCTTTTCCCCATGTTCTTTGAGTTTTTGAATTTCAAAATTCAATCATCCTACCTAAGATATGATTACTGGTGTTTTGCGTCCGCCATTTACTACTATCGCCTTATTACTGGGTAATTAGGGTTTGTATTCAATTCCTCAGATTTGCAATTTTTCCCCGGTAAGATCAAATTTCGGATTTGTTTTTTGCTTTGTGTCCTTGGGGAGTTGGGTTTTATGTGACTTTGGTGCACCGGTGAGGATTGATCCTCATCGGCTCCGGTGTTAATGTCACGGGAGTTACCTCCCACTATCCCTGCACTTGGCAACCCTCTGTCTTTCCTTCCATTTTCGTTTCCATTCTATGGGCGGAACCAAGTTATGTAATGTTTACAGCGGCGGTGGCACCGGTAGGTGGGCTATTTTTCCCACTAAATCACGGGTGTGTAAACGGAACCACCCCTCCTCGTCCCCATAGCTTAGCCTTCCACCCTTTGCACCATCTACCCCGGGTCCCCCTATCTTTCTCAGTTTCTGTTGGACTTTCTTCCTCGATTTTTGTCATTATCCATGCTTCCTTTTTCGCCAGTATTTCCACTAGGCCTTTGGTAATGCGTCGGCTTTTCATGCATCATGTACCTCCACCGCGAATTATATCTATCCTTTTCTTTAATGCCACCGGGGACCTCACGCATCCTTGATACCCCTCTATATATTATATTTACATTCTATACGCCCTTTGTTGTATTATTATAATTCTATTACTACTTATATTTCTATATTTTTTCCGTTTTCATACTGGGCCCATATCCATGTCCTGGTTTGCACTAATCTTACCACATGTCCCTCCTTATCTTCAATCGTTTCGCTAATCCCGTTTTATATGCTTCTTCTATGATCACAAGTCTTATATTTTGGTCAATGGTTGACAATTAGCCAATTGTTGTGTACCACCATGTTCTTCAGATTCCTGAGTCAGAGCAAGCGGGCATCCGCTACATTTATATCTCACCGGCTTAGCTACATCATATTGGTTCACTAAATACAGCGAGGTTGTAACGGGGCCTCTTTGTCAGGAAAGAATAACCCACAACAGACGCAGTTACTATGGATATCATCCGTGTTATATTTGATCGAAAAAGTCTGATATTGGCAGAGGAGAGTTCTTCTCTCATCAACATTGTTTGTTCCTTCACCATTCTCTAAATAATAAATTTTTTCTCATGCATACAAACAACTTCAATAAGTTTCTCCAGATTATCAAAAGTCGACAAGTCAACCAACTCAACCCCTGATTCATTTGAACAAAGGGTCGCTTTTGAATGCATGTAAATGTAAATGTAAAGCGAAACGAGAAGTGCAAGAGGGCAAACAGATATAGGAGATGTTGATTAAAAAGGCCGAAGATGAAAGAGAAAGAAAGAAGAAAGGGCACAAAAGAGGCATGCATATGCCTGTCCTCCCTCGATTTATGAATATCCGATTTCTTTTCCCGCCCCATAACTAGCTTTAGCTTCTTTCCTCCTCGATAATTCCCTCGATCTTAACCTTTTCGAGATTCCTCCCCATATACTTCCTGGAGGTAAATCACCGGATCTTCCCCACAAAGAATACAGCATTCCTACGAATCACACACCGTAAATATCAGCCCATAGCTCAAGACCTTTGTATGGCGCTGGAACCCGCAGCCTATTGAAGATTGTACTTGTGCGATCCATGTCTTGGCTACCACCGACCGCTGCCTAAAACCCCAGTGCACTTCAAGCAACCCTAGAGTATACTGTTATCCCTAAGATGGACCGAGCATGATGAATTCTCTGGCCAAGGCACAGACATGGCACTCGGCCACCGATGCATGAAGCAGCCTCTCGTCAGCACATGCAACTGCTGGCAGAGTGGCACCACGCTGGAGCCTCAAGCTCCCGGACAATGGCACCGCTGTTTCCTGGGTGCCGCGAGTTGGGACGCTTGCCACCTTCGCCCCCATCTACACCGCCAGAACTTTTTCCCTGATCCATATTTCCAGACCTCAGCTGGGTGCTAAGACTTGGCGCCAGTTTTTGCTCTACCGGGTTTCGCCGCTGTGATTAGGCGCCTGCCGGACCTGAGACTAATTTCAAATTCTAAAGGGGCGCTCAATTATCACTCTTCTTCTCACATCCCCGCGCATATAGGGTTTTAGGACATTTAGGGTTTCACGAAGTCCTACTTTTCCGCCTCACCGGGTCTCCACTTGCTCCGCTCAAACGCCATTTTGTCCTATCCTCATCCCAAGATTTTTCAGCTCCAACTCCTACCGCACATCCTTAGCCCATATCCGACATATGTGTACCTTTCCCTACTCTCTATACTCACTCATTATTGGGCCATCCAGATTAACAGACCACTTCTACCCACTCAAGAAGCTTACCAGACCTCATCTGCCCCACCACGCAAGTCTATTTTGCCTCCACTGCCTCAAAATCATTTTATTTGCCTTACACCCTGTTTCAACTGCCTCCCAGATTTGAACTGTCAACCCCAGCCTCTGTCCCTGACCTGCTGACTGTCTGCCTTGAACTGACCATCTGATCCGGGTTCCGGTCCCATGCCATGCACCACCATCTGTCATCCGCATCACACACTGAAACACACTGACTGCATAGTATAATTCCCCAATTAACTTTTATGAAACCAATGAACCTATGAGATGGGAGACACCAAATTTGACATATAGTCAGCCTCACCTGACCTGCCCGTCCCACTATCACCCCACCGACCGCCTCGCCTACTTAGATGGTCCATTACCAGCGATTATTATCATGAAAACGGTAAAGATTCTGTTTCAGACTCATTCTGCCTCCATATTTTTGGCTATTCAAGATGAGGAGATAATGGCTGCAAACAAACAGGTGCTTATTGCTTGCAACCACCGCAATCACTTATATCTGTCGCCATGAATTACCATGGGGCACTTATATTCAGACAGCAATTTAGTTAAACTTAACTTAATCCTTTTTCTCTCGCTAAATATCAATGCGCAGTGAAGGATAACTCAAAGATCCCATGACATCTGCTAGTGCCTACGATCACCCATTAGGGCTAATTTTGGTTGGTTTATCGGCAGGCAATGTGATCTTTTGCTCTCAAATTATTTCTGCTTCAAACATTGGCGGAGCCATTCTGACATGTGCTATCATTGATCCAGAAGCCTACTTTCACCCTCTATTTCTTGAAAAACTTGAATTGGTCTTAGTAATGACTTTCACCCATTAGTAAATTGTTTGCTTTATATTAAAGTACATGAAAAATGGCTGATTATTATTTCGTTTACGCTTGATTCATGGTACCAAATCATTGCTAGATGTATGTACACCAAGATAATCTATACACTTGAAGGCCAAATTTCAAAAAGGCTGGTCTTGGGGTGGTCGTGACTTGTCTGGATGTGCGTTTTTTTTTTTTTTTTTTCCTTTTTCATTTAAACTACTATTTGACACGGTAATCCTCAAGGAATATATTCACTCTAATCTTGCTTATAACAATTATATAGGCTAGACCACCTGCTTTTTTTTTTTCTCCAATACTTTGTTTTTGACATGTTGTGACTATTTTGTTGTTTGATCGCAGACATGCATTGTTAGATTTTTCTTCTCTCTGGGCCTGTGCCAGTGGCAGACAAGAGACTTGCTTTAATTTTAGACGGTATGGTCAAAGATGGCAAGAAGTTTCATTTTGAACCGAATGATTAAAGGTAAAAGTATTTAGAGAAGGAGAAACCCAACATTGAGTGGGGCCAGCTTAAGCATCATTTCTTATGGAATTCTGCTTGGATGTGAATTCAGACCGCATACCTATTTTATTCATACTTCTTACCTCCTGTAAGCCATGTTCTATGTCAATTTGCAAAAGGTTTATGGGGAACCGACCCGAAAAGACACGCTAGATGATCTTTAAGAACTCAAGGTGCAAATAAGGTGAGGCCTTTGAATCTGACAAGGATGAATGTGCAACAACTTTTTGTATAGATTGAAACATATTATATCTATATCCATCTAACGAAGTAGTAGGGCACATAACATGAATCTTGACAAGACAATCTCTATCCTTAGAAATGCAACTAGCATCAAGTCTAGCAACTCAAGGTTTCAATGGTCCTAGTGATACACATGCGCTTGAACCCATCTGAGGCTGTGCCTAGGGCTTTTGGTCGTTGTTGGAAAAAATATCGCCATTAGCAAATCAAAAAGAGGAGATTTTATTTTCCGAACTTCATTTCAAGAGATTTTATAACATTTCATTGTCGTATATGTTTCAAGATCTTCTTTCAAGTAAGGTAAACCCTTTGTATCTTATTTCTAGCACAAAAGTTTTCAGACACCAGAAACAAAAACCGTTGTTGTTAGATTTGTCATTGGGTCATGAGATGTAACATAATCGGGACGAGTACAAAGTTGCAAGTTCTATTTCAAAATTGCTGCTTGTTTTTTGTAGTACAAGTTAGACTAGGCACCGATGCGAAAATGTCTCAACACGGAATTTGGAATTTGTCCCATAGACCATGTTGAAGACTAGCATGAATCACTTGCAAAGACCAGAACTTATTTCAAACATTTGTACCTAAAATATTGATGTTGGATGTTCAGGTTGATGGTTATATTCATGTGAATTTAGGTACGGTTCATTGAAATTTAAAATGAATCCATCTCACAATTTGCTAAATGAGTCAATCATTTACATTAAAATGACAAGAATATGATGGTATGGTATGTTTCGAAGAAAGGGACAAAGAGGAGGAAAAAAACAATTCAAGTAACATTGTGTTTTGTGAATTTGTTGTTGTATTAGAATGTGGTGTTGTCCGTGGTTAGTAATACAATTCTATGTATTCCTGTTATAGACCCCGCAAAATATTTATCATCTTATCTTATCTTATCTGATCTTGCAAAAGTCATGGTGGAAAATGTTTGTGTTTATCTTATCTTTTATCTAAAGTTCATCTAAAACACAGTAGAACTCATATAAAATCCTAATTTTTGAATTTAAACTTATGACATGCATCCATATATATGTGGTTACAAATGTGGGTCTAAAAATAACTATTCGAGTATAGCTCAAAGCTTTGTTTGATATTTCGCTTTTTAGGCTAGGCCATGTTTTTCAAGTCAGATTTGACATCATATACAATAATTGCATTTGGAAAAAAAATTTATGCTAAACAGTCACAATCTATTTACCTTTTTCTAAAGAATCTCGATGGTCCATGATGGTGCTTTTAGAGTTCTTGAAAGGAAGGCTTCACAATCTGCTTACCCTTTTTTCTTGAGGTACCTTTTATTTTTGTTAACTATGTCATCAATATATTAAAAGAATGGTAATGTTACAAAGCAAGTGAGGAGAAGGAGAACTCCCAAAAGAGAAATGATACCTACACCCACAACAAAATCCCACAAAAAATTCAGATTAAAAATTTTATGCTAAATGGGCCATAATCTATTTAATTTTTCTAAAGAACTGATGGCCATGATGATGTTTTTAAATTTTTTGTTAGTTTAATAGACACAATTGTTTTACACCATTTTTAGCGGAATTTAAATCACTATAATAAATGTGTGGTAATTGCACCATCTTTTAGCTAAGAAGGAGCATCTTTATCCCCAAATTTCGCAACTTTGTCTTTGCCTTTGACAATTGATAGAGACTCTGCATAAGATTTGATTGTGCTGTAGATTATAAAAGACATATGGGTGTGTCTTGGCTGTCATATGGCCATAAAGACTTTTTTATTGGAGGACGTCATTCTATTTCATCATCACATCATGAGTACATCTCTACATCACTTTATTCTAAGTATCACACATTGCCAATCCACTATTTGTGCTGAGATACAGGAGTTGCCAGCATGTGACTATCTGGAGACATTATATATGGTAGTTGGCACTCTACTACAGACCGGTTTAATATATTGTCAACACGTGACCTTTGACAATGGATTTTTAAGGTCCCATTATTGGGATCGGAGACATTAGTTTTGAATTGGAATCTGAGGTGGCGGCAATTTGGCGTCCCCGCTTACTTAGACTATGCCTGAAGGGCAAAAGATGGTTGCCGAAATTTTAAGAGATAGAGAGATTACAATGGAGATACATATTTGTTTTAATCGCTTAAGGAAGATATATGCTGGGCAAGTGGATGATTAATCGTGGAGTATTAGCGGTATGCAAGGAAACAGAGAAACATTTTGGGGTGCTTTTGAAAAAAACCTCCAACCATGTCTAATCATGTCTGACGAGATATTTATTTTGTTTACACTTGGTCTCACAATGAAGTGAGAATACTTTGCTGTTAATCTACAAGTTGCCTACCAGGTGCAACTTAGTAGGGAGAAATGTAATGTTCTGTTATAATACGCCAGGTTGTATTCATGGTATGGAGAAAGTTCACAATAAATATCTAAAGGATTAGGTCCTATTTGTGGGAGGAGTAACAAAACCACTACCAGTAACTCCATTGCTTCTGTTTCACCCATTCTGTTGCAAAATGCATAGCTTGTTGTTCTTATTTTACCACATCGCTCTTTTGCACAACAACCAATCAATAGATATAGATGTGTTAGCTCGGTGTTGATTCTTGCTTCCCCACTTTTATCAATCTCTTGCGTCTACTTCATCATTTGAATCTAGTACCATTTTTCTGCCACTTTCGGACACACTCCATCTTTTTTATTTTGTGCTTGATTCGTTGATTTGAGTGCCTCGGGAGGAAAACATGGTGACATCTATTCCCACCATAAGTGCGGTTAGACCCATCGCACAGTGTTTATCATTGTTTCAATTAAAGACAGTCGTAAACATCTGTTTTCATTTATATGTTAAGAATGAGAAAAACAAAATACACCATTGTTTTATTGTCCTGAAATTAATTGACCACAAACAAGGCATGTAAGGTAAGCATTTTATTTTTGAAAATTCACATATTAGATAATTTGAAACATTTTGTTGGGAACAATCATTCAAAATATTATTATTTTGAATAAGAATCAGATAACAGTTTGAGAAAGAAAACTACGATACAAATATTTTATGTTTAACCAGACTTGAACTTCCACACTGATAGCATTTTTGCAAAATTCCAAATGCATGGATTTACCTCTTTGAAAGTGCGTGATGCTTGACCATGATCCAAGTCCATCGGTAGTAATGGTCACCCATAACACCACCTCCCAAATTAAGGCCAGACACTATCTCGGCTGGCATCCAAAAGGGGCTTTTCTACAGCAGCGTCTGTAATACCCAGGTTAATGATTTAGTTAGCTTATTTGGCGCCAGATTGTACCCCTTAATAAAGGTTCACAATTTCTAAGTTTGATAGAGCAATAAAATGCAAATGATATGGTACCACCACGCCACTTCTGGATAGTGCCATCATATGGGCATGCAGTATGTACACCAAGATATCGTTTAACCAAAGCCTCAAACCCAAAGAATTGATTGCACCACAAAAAAGGAACCATCAATGCAATGAACCACATGGCAAAAATAAGAGGGAAGTCTTGATGCTGATCTGCGCAAGTATGATTCTTTGAGAATGTATCCCAAACCACCCTTTCCTAGTAGTAAATTGTTAAGGTGGATATCGCCGAAATCAATAAACTTGAAACTTAGGAAGTGTTAGCACTACTGGTTATGATACTTTAAAAACCTGTCATTGGCAACCATCAGGCTTTTGGGCAAAACCTGGTGGGACAGATAAGGGCCTGCAGCATATTTTGGATTTCGGAAGAGCCAAAGTAATTGAGATGCCAACCATTCTTGTCTCCCATATGCCCGCACAGATGTGGCCTACTTTTGTACGTTAGAGCAATATGCACAATGACACAAACATGAGCAAATTCATTTGTAGTTTCTCGTTTCTCATGGGGTGCATGATCTCAATGTATGCATGTATAATTTCAATGTCACTAGTTGATTAATTTGGTAAATTTAGTGGGCTAGAATGTTACACTCTGTTAGTATGTCCACCAAATGTGTACACTAGGTTTGAAGCTTTTGCCTTGAGAAGTAATTTATATAGCTTACAGGTCCCTTCTGTGTGACATCTTCTTGCTATGGCAAAGAAAACAACATGGCTTTCTTAATATCATGGAAGCAAACATGCCATGTTGCTAAGGCACAAAAGAAGGAAAGAGAGAAATAATTGTCCATAAAGTATGGAACCAATGGTCATATACCGCAGTATAGGTAGTCATCACAATTCCTGTGTGAAGGAGCACATGCGGTAGTTCCCATGTAGTTGAATATGCGCGTACTCCAACAAGCCACCCAGTTCCATGGATCAAGGTCCATGTTCTCTTATCTAGCCTATCATTCATATAGTATGTAAGGCTGCAAGAAGGTAAAAGATGGATGTTGGTTCGACATTACATATAAGCATCTGTTGACATACCTGCCACAAGCAATTAGCTGTATAGTGGCTGGTCAAAAAAAACAAAGTGGAGCTACAGATGAAAGCAGAATCAGCGTCAAGCTTCCGTGAATGGACCTAAAGGGCCATCTACAACTTCAAAATCAAATCACTAAGTAAAACCTGTGGAAGACATCACAATTGTTATTAATGTATACCTGAATATGATGATTCTTGAAGTCAATTCTTTCAATTGTTTCTTTTTGTGTCTACAATCTGCAGCACAAACAACCACTCATATAGGAAGTCCATGTTTCTATGAAACCATATAGAAATTGAATGCAATGCCGTAGAGGCAAAACCCATTATAGAGAATGAAGATGGCAGTGTTAAAAGGAATCTGAGCTACCTATAAAAAAGAATAGAAAGACAGCGTTTGACAAAGAAATGGAAGTAGAGATGAAAAGTGCATATAGGCACTGACACTACTTGTAGTAAACCAGGTGGCCCACAAGAAGAGCCACCATTCCACACAACTTTTGTAATCTCTCTTCCAATTTGGTGCAGGTTTCAGAAATTAATACCTTTTGCTGCATCATCGAGTTGTGGATCACCGTTACCGTTCATTGTACGAGGAAGAACACTTTAGTTCGAGTTAGTAATTGTGCCGAATGCACGGGTATATGTACAAGAGACAAAATGAATTCATTTTTCCTCCAACCTTGAATGAAATATTTCTTTAACTGAAAATGAGTCACGGCCCTCTCGGCATATCTCTGAAGACTCATATTCATAGTCTTGGTGTTAAAGACTCCTATTCATAGTCTTGGTGTTATCTAGTCCAAGTGTTGATTTTTGTCATGGGGACCAGGGTACATAAGTATTTTTGTGTGGTTCCATTTTTAATCACGCGGTCATTGCAAGAACAATGTCTTTAACGAAGGTTGTCACATAGTGGCGACTAATGGATGGGTACATCATGTGCATTTTGCTTTGGGTAGTCATAAATCCAATGCAAACAATATAGATTGATTTCATTATTGTCATCCACGAGTCCAGTCCCAAGTCCCGCATTTGATTTGATTCTGTAATAGTTCATCACAGAGAAGCGTTGAGAGGACGAAGAGCCTCATTTTTTCAACTCGCTAGAAGCCAAATATGTTTTGATTGTTATTCTTGTTGTTGGTGTAAGATACAAACTAGATGAATCTCCACTCACAACATGATAACACTCTTTATACCACCGACACCAAAGGTTAACAACGACAACAATATGGTAGTTATACATGTAAGATCATATCTACACAAATAACATAATTTATATAGTTTTAAATGATAATTTCCAAAAGCTGTCAGATTGCTATATTGCATGATCTAATGGGTATTAGATTGATATATATTTGTGCAAATACACTTGTAACTTAGCGAAAGTAATGATGGGTGGTATTTTCTCCCTTATGGGACTCTCTTGTATAAAGTGAGAGTCGCTTTGTTTTCACCGTTATCGTTATTGGAGGTAGGATAATTACGATCAAAGATCTAGCGAGTATCATTATCAATCATCAAGACTATTCCACCCATATAGTTCCTGACAAGGTGGTTATCACCGCCTCTACCGACAATCCGCTGGTCGCCTACCGATAACCAAAATGCGCGGCCCCTGACCAGACGTCTCACGTATTTGGTACGCAGTTCAAATTACCTCTTCGTCTCTAACGTCATACTATGCTGAACACTCGGGTTTCTTGATGTAACAACCGGTCCCAAGATCTTTATTTGCCGCATCGATAGCCTTACCTTTGTGGAATCTTAGCATGCTTCAGATTTGTTTCAAAAAGGATGAATTTATCTTTACTTTGTGTCACATGACGCTAACTTTTGGGCACCTACATATATAATCAAGAGCCAATTTTTATTTTGGTCGCCATGGGATTTTTCTCGAACCACAATCTAAGTTTGGGTTTTCATGCCCCGTTTTGAGACAAAATCTGCTTCCAAGTAAACATGTTGGAAACCACAGCTTCCTAAAACCAAATTTGGATCATCGATTTGGCCTAAGAATTTATTCGATATTCATTTATTATTGATTTGTATTCGGATCTCTTGAACAACTCGATGCTGATGGGTACGACATTTTGATTCGTCGGCTCTCTTCTTTGTGTCTCAAATACTAGCAATCCTGCAGCTTCTGGTCTGCTCACCCTAGAGCCGGGTTTACGTTATGAAGGAATCCGGGGCAAAACATCATATTTACTTTCTTGTTTTATTAGTCTCTAGAAGGCCGAGAATATGGATAGTCGCTAAGTGTGGGTAAAAAATAGTTGATAACATAGTGGCCTCAGAGGTGATGGCATATGAGATCAGGCCCCTTTCACAAGATTCTCAAATTAGACACAAGTCTGAGGAGCTTGAAAAGCTCCTTGAAAAAGGCATTCTTCAAAACCGTGGCTCAAATTTGCCATTACTATAAGTGCAAATTCATGTGATATTTATCCATTTGATGCATGATAACATGCAAGAAACTTTTGTTTGTCTTTTCCTTTTGTTGATGTTGCCAAATATAGGACCAAATGAAAACTATATGGGACCAAATGAATCCTAATCTATGGCTTGCCGTGATGGAATGTTCTAAAAAGTGATTGCTTCTCTCTAGATAGATAGATAGATAGATAGACTTGATAGATAGATAGATAGATAGATAGATAGATAATTAGATAGATAGATTATAGTAAGCATGGGTCTAAGATCCTTTTGCTTTGACGAACACCACACTAAAATCTTCAATTCGATTTTGGGAGTTTAAAATTGTATAAGAAAATAGGTTTAAAACAATTTAGCCAATGTGCTGCGATAATTTGTGTATTGCAAATACAAAGGCATGTCCATATTGAGAATGATAAGGTAAGATTCAATCACAACATTATAGCTACAATAAAAGATTGCAATATCAATGCATTTATTTGCAAGGGTGCCCGTGACCATGCATCGAGGTTAGAATCATGGAACCGAAGTTGGCTTCCTCATCAAAGATGCTTACCAAGGTTGTAAACCCATGCCATCGCCAAATGATGTTTATGAAGTAGTTTGCAACGTTTAAAATAGTATGTATAGTGCTACATTTATGTTGTTCCTATCTTTAAACCAAGATACTAGCCAATTAGAAACGAAAGGATATAAATGGTCACCACAAACCCAGCGCGCACAAGAGAGGCGTTATGGCTTTCTTTTGAAATGTGCCGTAAAACAAATATAAACTCAAGAAGAAAACCATCCAATCCAAGGACGATTTACCAAAGCTATTGAGAATCTTTAGAATTTCATTCTCTCGAGAAAAAGGTAATAGAAGAATCCATACTTTCAACATGATTATTAGAAGAATGAGTCAATCAAAGAGCATCCATAAAATCATTAGAAGGGATAGGTCGACACAAAAGATTCTGTGATTTACTATAGAAGGTATTAGCACGTCGGGCTTTTGATTGAAAGGGAGGAAGAACCAGAATCATCCTCAACTCTCGTGACATAGTATTTCTAAGGGAGCTCACTTTTGCCATCCCTAAGAAAACATTTGTGCTCCCATAATTCATTTCATTTATATATTTAATCTTACACCTTATAATGTAAAGATTTTAGCATCCAATTCTTCAATATTTCTAATACTCTCCGTAATCTCTTCACCCAACTCGTTGTGTTTGAGTTATAGGCATCACTTGTGGTAAGCCAAGAATCTAATCTTTTTCATATGTTTGCTAATTTGTTCTTGAGACACAACTCTCATCGTTTGGTCTTTGACCATCTTCTCCACTCCTTAATCTTTCTTAATCTTAATATAGAAGCTCTTCATAAATTTGGAATTATCATTCACATGCCATTATTCATACCAAGGTCACTAAGAAAGATTCTCCCAATTGAGAACAAAACTTTTCATTAAAAAGTAAAGTAGTATTAAACTTATATGAATATTCTATTCTCTCGAATCTAAGATCCTGGTCAATGTGAGAGGTATGTAAGAATTGTGGTCGATGATCGACATATAGAGGACCATCACCGGTAGCATATTATTATCCCAAATAATAGAAGAAGGATAGTGATATAAACCTATCAAGAGCACAAGACACCGTGATTATCTTTGCTTATTAGATCAAGTAAAGGTGGAGGTAGAAGAGGGAATGTGAATAAGATTAGTGTCGAAAATAAGAGCATCCCAATTACTTTTCTCAAGCAGGAGTCATATTGATCTTATTACTTAATTTCAACTTCCAAGTAGGAGTGTTTATTGAAGTCCCCCCGCCACAATCTAGTCATTAATAATTTGGGAAGAAAGCTAATTAATAATCTCAATCCAACAGGCTCTTTATCCTTGGGATTAGTAGCAAAGATAGAGATATTAATGATCCCAAAGGAGTTACTAGAAATAGAAAGAGTAACAGACCGCCACATTTTTGAAGGGTTATTATAGAAGCATGATGCTTTTTGTCATTCTTCCGCAAATAATGGCTAATCCCCACTAGCACCACAAGATTCAATCCAATGAAGAATCGATATCCAAATACCCAAATTAGCACCTCAAAAGAATGAAGTTTCAACTCTTGAAGAAGGATATTATCCGCATTATAACGCTTTAACTGCGGCTATAGCATGTCTCCTTTTATGTGGGACCCTTACCCCTTAGGCTCCAAAGGAGAATCTCTTCATATAAAGAGGAATATAAAAAGGATAGAAAGGATGGCAAGTTACTTCGCTCTTCTAAAGGCTTTCTTTATTTTTCTTACTTCTAATGTCTTATGAGCACTCCTTCTTTTTTTTTTTTTCCTTTTTACGCTTTCACATATCAAAACAAGACCCATGTAAATACTCTTCCTTATCCCGCTTATTTATCAACACACCCAAAGTCCTCACCATTCTTATTCTTATTCTTAACCATCACTAGAGTCAATAGAGCCCCATGAATAAAATGAAACATCTTATTAATTTTAGAATTATTCATTAAGAATATTGATCACCATATCTTCTCTCCATTTTGAGGATCCTGTCTCCGAGCCCATGATCTTATCCCTCGAATCCATTTTCCGAGTTTCCTCGCCACATATTTAGTCTCTTGGAATAACTTATTCTCATTCAAAGGGAGGCTCCATTTCTTCCAATCGAATCTTGTTGCATTTCCAATAGTTGAGGGGTCCCTACCTAATGGATTACCATGATAAAACCCTTCCTACGAGAGGCCATCTAACTGCGAATTTATCCGAGATACAGAGTTCTTTATGGAACCTGATGGCAAGAGTATCTAAATCAATCAGCGCAAAAGGGCAGATGTTCGGTACTTGCATGGAGGAGTTGGAAAATAAAGTGAACCCAATAGATGTACTCAAATTCAGCCTATCATCTTTGTTCATTATTGAGGTTAAACAATCCTCGATGTATTTTGTGACATTCTGTGTATTTATACTAAGATACGATGCATACCATGACACGTCACCAATGTGTGTGTCTCAATTCAGAATTCAGGCCCTAGGGGTCGATTGGGATTACCTAAATGGATTTGTTAGCTATGCTAATAAATTAATGGATAATTATGAATTTTATTAGCATAATTAACCTAATTATGCTAATTAGGGCATAATTAGTTAAATGTCACCAACAAGGGAGTGCCACCTGGCCCAAATCGACACAAGTGGGATTCTATTTTGGGTGGGAAATAGGTCCCACCCCCACTCTTGCTCAAATTAATTAGGAAGAGGACGAGCAATGGGGCCTGCCCGCTTTTTTCCGGGCCTTGGCAATGCACTCCAAGCCATGGAAGCCTTCCGTGATAATCTGCCCGTACCAAGAGGTCAAGTTAGTCCCTCAGATAGCTTCTATTTCTGGCTAACACTTCTTTGAATAGATGGAATTACTAATTCTTCGTGAGAAAGTTGTTTTGGATGGTGATGGATACCGAGATGGTGTTTATTCTTTCTTTCTCGCCTCCTCCGCGGTATTGGGGTTATGAAGGGTAGAGACCCAAAGGCCAGCTGTGAAACAGAGATGTTCCAGCTAGAACCCTTAAAACCCGCATTTCATACCAGGCACAAGAGCCAACTCCGGCCGAGGATGCTATGACGTGGTTCAACACCAAATAATGAGCATGATGGTGAACGGGGTGGGTCCCGCTTGCTGCTGCAAGACCCTTATAGTGTGCCAGTTTATAGCCGGGTCAATCGCCTATATAGACGCCTGACTCGAACGGGTTGGTGAGCCAGCCTTTAGATTTAGTGAGTAAGCTCTGCACGGACGCGGGGTCACCGATGTGGCACGTGTTCTCTAGCACACCTGTGGGATCCATCATACTCTGGAGGGACTTTCTCCTCCGACTTGCCTCATCTACTCCTGGGAGATGTAACCCCAGTAGTCCCCGTAGGTGATTTCTTGGGATTGCATCTCCCAAGGCTACACGCCACATATGGATGATTCACCCATCTCGCAAAGTGTGCACATGAGGGCGATGGAGTTGACCACCCCAGCTATTGTCTTATGCTAGCCACCATGTTATGGCTTCCGCCTCGTCAAGCATTCAGGTCTGCCGCTGACCCTTGGAGTCTCAATAAGCCTCCCGGGTAGCGCTCGTTATGATATGCGGTTGGTTCATATTATTGATGGTTGTACTTCTTCATCGATGGTGATGGATGGCCACTCTTCAGTGGTGGTATATTATTTTAGTAATGACGTTGTAGCGTTACAATGTGTATGTGCTTCCAATTATACAGGATTTCCCACAGAGGACGGGATCTAATGACACCTCCGCAGCCTTCGCCCTGGCACTGGCCATCCCATGGTCCGGAAAGTATGACTGAGGGCCTTACCATGGTGATGCAATGGCCGTGGAAGGGGAATTTCTAGACGGCGTCGATGGAGCATCGTGATAGATTCCGAGCGCCACATATTTGAAGATTTTACCCTGCTGGTCGTGAATTTCTGCCACCTCGATTCTCATCGCTATTTGACCATGCTCCTCATTGATAACCTTAGAATTCTCGTGACACCTAAAGAGCTTCACCGCCGATTCGCTAGTGCCTTTTGGATGGTGACATGCCCGTGAATTAGATTGACATTCAGAGAAATTCTCTTAGATTTAAGAATAGTTTTTACTTGTACTTTTGTTCGAAAGTCCACCACCGCAAGAACATCGCCTTTGTCCTAGTTTTAGCATCTTGAATGATTTTATTCAAGGCTAAATTCAAATTTTGTGTAGCAAGATTAGATTGAACAGAGCTTTGCCTTAACAAAAGCTTGAATTTATTTGTAGGAAATGAATTTGAGCCCTCCTCTTAGTCGTGTGGAGTAGTAATTGCCATGATGATCAACCAACTCATTGATACTTTATGTTGTTCCTAATTCAATCTTTGTTTTTTTATCTCTTGCAAATGTGCCATTTACTTTGGGTCCACTGAAATCATTCTCCTCCGCAATTTGTTAAAGTGGTTCTCATCTCTGCTCCTCCCCCTTCCAAGTACTAAATGGTCTTGTTTATTCGACCTTAAAACCATTATTTCTTTTTTGGATTCTAATCACTACATGTTCTATCCACAATCCCGTATCCATATAGCATAATTTCCCGATGCAATTGTTTATTTGTAGTAGTACTTCCTTTACATTCGCACACCAAAATGCCTCGAAAACATTTTGACATTAAAGTGCAATCCAACTGAGAGATAAAGAAGAGTCTACACATAAGGCATTTTTTAAAGGAATGGATAAAGGAATATCTTTTGATAGATCAAGTTGCAATAAAAAGATCGAGGCCTCATGGAGAGTATTCTGTGGAAATGTAGGTATCAATTGAGTTGAAAAGGAGCCTCACATTCTTCTCATCCCAAGAAATAGAATTTCGAGCAAAAAAGAGATGTGAAGCAATGTATATGTTACTCATCTTCTCATTATCATGCTTAGGATGCCACTTCACAGCTGTGTTGGGAAGTCTCAAAGGCCAAAGGTCCATGGTTTAGAACAATTAGCAAGAGTTTGGGATTCCCACCTCGATCATAATGTATGACATAGCAACAGCGTGAATAATAATAATTCTTATGCATACAAGAAGAAAGGCCCAAAGTTTGTCAAGTTTAAGGAAATACCATTGTAGAGATCCTTTATCTTCTAGGGACGGATTTTGCTTTCTTTGGAGCATGGTATCCATGCCTTCATCCGAATGAATTTCTTCATTTGCATGAGGAATATCATATGGAGCCAAATTTCTTTGAGTAACAGATCGTCGTGCTGACCCTGCCAGCTTCTGGCCGCACAGAAGGTTATTCCAGATAGGGAATTTCATGTGAGACAGGATCCATGGAGGTCTTTACTTGGAGCAGATTAGCAAAAATTCAAAAGAAATGAGTTTTTGATTTTTTTTGATAGGAACGAAGATGTTGAAATAGGGAAGAATGATCAAGAGGCGTGAGATCGGCAAAGGCATGTAGAAATGCCAAAATATTTAGGGTTAAAAGGGGAGGAGGGGGTTGGAATCCATAAGGGAAAAAATGTAGGAGGAAAAAATAACAAAACATATGCACTAATAAATCTAAGGGAGCGTAAGGAGAGAAAAATGAAAAGTATGAGAGAACAATAACTTTGAAAAGACTCTTTAAATAAACAAAGATCGACATAAACCTTAATTTGTCATCAAGAATCAAAGAAGTGTAAGAAAATTAATGACCCATGTCGAAGCAGATGAAATTCCTTCCTAATTGAGATGAGTCTTTACTGAATAAAATTTTGAATTCTCGCCTCAATCACAATGAACATGAAATATACATGAAGTGAACAACTTTTTCGATCCCACAAAATTTTTTTTTCGGCCTAGGAGCCTGTGATTTCAATTTCAAATTCCACTGTGCTAGGAATAGAGTATTCTAAAGCTAGCGTTATTCGAAAATACTTCACGAAGGATCAATGAGTTCCAAAGTTCTGCTTGGAGCCCCTTCAAACCACAGTGATTCTTTTTTTCCTAATAATTGTAAAAATTTTGGTATCCATATGAAGGTTGGGCACCAGAGTCTAGAATTACAACTATCTCAACAAGAAGAAAGAATTGGTCCAAAGATTTGGATCACAATGAAATTTCGAGAACCTTGAGCGCTTTGTCCAAGAAAGAGATACTGCGCAGCGACAAAAAATCAAGAAAACATGTGTTTTGTTATTTTTTTTTTGCATTCTAACTGGCCAAAATTTATCGATGTGGCTTTCTCCTCATTTGTATTTTCTCTTCTCCCTCGCCTCTTAGTTAGCTTGCTAGTTTTGACAATGAATTTGATTTATCTTTATATAATGATAAGAAGATATATGTAATTGTCGTAAATCCATTTCCATAGTTAGTTTAGATGTACTATAGTTTTCCGTCCTTAATACCCCTTCTTTACCTTTCCTTCTCATCGCTCATCTACATCTCCTTTTGCTTGTGCCATAGATCATCTTTTCCCACCCGCACCCATCCACCCCTCAGAGTGAGAGTCTGGTTTTAAGCATTGGGGTAGACCTTTTACCTATTCTGTGACAAGACCCCTGCATCCTCCGATCCCGACTTTCCTCTTATGCATAATGTTATTGAGCTTAGTGGCTCTGGGGCGGCATTTGTGGCTAATGTGTGGCTCTTATGTTGTGCCATATAATCGTATTTTAGTGAAGCTTGTGGCTCAAAGCAAAGATTAGCATCGTGGGTCGACGGTGGCCTCAAGCAGTATGGTGACTTTGTGGAAGCTGCGTCCTTTTGTTGTGTTTTAGGGAGCATAATGGCTTCAAGCAAAGATTAGCATCAGGGCTGATGTCCTGCCTCACATTGTGGCTCATCTGCGCTTTTAGTGGAGCTGGGTCAGCAAGATCAACGCCGTGGCTGGGAGCTCACCATGTTGTGGTTTTTAGTGGTAACGGAGATGTTTTATAATATTTGTGACTCTTATTCAGCCATGCCAACATTTGTTTGTGTGGTTTTCACACATATGGTTGTTGTAACACCGCTACTCATGTGCAAGATTGGATAGTTCGTGAGGTCCTGTAGCTTTTTCTTCACATCTTTGGTGATTTTAGCATGCTCTACTCACTTTGTGTTAGGAGAACGAAACATAATCAGGAGGCATACAGAGAGTCACGGTAATCAAAATTATCATCTTTGTTAGCTTTGTTGTGGTAATTTGGGTTTTTCCTCGAAAACCCAAAAGTATGAGGTAGGCTTCTTAATCCCCGACATAACGATTACACTTTCAAAGTATTCTCGGCGTAGTATGTAGCATTACTTCAGTTTAGCGTTATGACTCATATTGTAATTTTCTGTCGAGATGCCCATGTGGCTTCTATGTGTTTGGTTTTTTTAGTGAAAGATGCCCAGCATTGTGACTCACATTTTGGTGTTTTAGCGAGATCCCGAGAGCATGGCTCATGTTGTGTTTTTAGTGAGTATCCCTAGATGTGGCTTTCTTTCCATTGTGTTTTCTTTTCTCCTGTCTCCTCTTAGTTATCTTGTTGCTTTTGACAATTTAATTTATCTTCTTATAATGATAAAGAAGATAGCACGGCCATGTAAGATTTGGCCTCAAGGGGCTCCGCACTTTTCAATATAACACCCAACCATATAACCAAAACAAGAACCCCGTGACACCCCCAGCTATATATTCATGAGGGGCTTATACTAAGACGAGAGCCCCTTTGTTTTATGTATAATACATGTATAAAGACCAATATCTTTAGGTATCCCTTGAAACCTTAGTTATGTTATTAAGTTTCCTATATGGATACATCCTAACTTCTGTATATCGACAAATGAGGAATGTTGCATACAACTCGAACTCAGAATAACTCACGAATATAGCTATTCGACAACTCTTTTATGACCAAGGCAAGCATCATAAGAAATTAGGTTACTAGAATGTTGGTTACATCCATCACTACCCCCATACCAGTGACACATCGACCTGAAATTCTACATTAGACAA
Source organism: Isoetes taiwanensis (assembly GCA_021234155.1). NCBI lineage: Eukaryota > Viridiplantae > Streptophyta > Lycopodiopsida > Isoetales > Isoetaceae > Isoetes > Isoetes taiwanensis. Next base: position 19,119 of record JAJEKV010000594.1, on the reverse strand, counting down.
GCCATGCTCATTCACACAAGTGCCATGCATAAACTCCCTTGTAAGTGTAGCTAAATAAAGAGCTTTTTAATGTCCTCTCGTGATATAGATGGGATTGCTAATCATCCACTAATCGCTGGCTAGCCCACTCATCTTCCAGTTGCCAAACAAGGAATTGTGAATGGAAAACCGCTGAATCACACAACCACCTAGATACCTAAGGGAGGGGGTCTCGACAATATTTATTGGGTTTACTTCAAGTTTATGCTGGGACCGCCACAAGGTGCCTCTCATTGTAATTTGTTCTTACCAAAAAGGTGAGAACCCACCCATGCGCCACCCAACACCTGGCCGCCAGGATTAGAAAATCCCCCAACATCCTCCTCTAACAATTCTAAGATAAGCAATCCTGTGCGTTATCAATTCCGCCTCAATCCCTTACTGTCTATTAGCTCTTCCTTCTATTCTCCTAATTTTTGTTCTTCATAGCCACCACCTTTTATTTTACCTTCCACGTGATAACCCATGTGGCAACCTTTTTGGTGGAAGGTGTTGCTCTGGCTGTAGTAGTATCCCTATTGCACTCGACCGCTGGAGACTGTGCTCGCAATCAGTGCAAATAAGGTCAGAACATAAGCATATTGGTGGCATCCCAAATATTTGAGGTATTATCTTTTTAAATGGTAATCCAACCATTGTTTAAAAAACCTTACATTATGGTAAATTATAGCTTAATGCCTACATATTTATCAATGCCCTAGGCATAAAATATATCATCCAAAACTAGCATTCCCTAGTCGTTATGAATTTTCAAGATCCACCATAGCATTAGAACTAGGAAACATGCGACCACCTTTATTTCATGTGGCAACTCCATGTCAAAGACATATTATGTTACCATGTACATCAATTATAACGTTATTTACAAAATGGTCTCAGAATTTAGGCATAACACACACTTTTTGTTGGAAGGACAACATTGTATTATCAAGAAAAGTCATGATATATGGTTACGCTGAGGATCGTGACATAAGACTTAAACTAGAGGATGGAATAGTTCATTGTGAACCAAGACATTCACCGAATACATCTATGAGAATTTGCTATCGTGATCGCATGTAACCTCAATAAATGAATTTTTTTCATTCCTATTTCTTTGCAATCAATCCAACCTTTACTAACAACAACATGCTTTTAGGTTGTTTCTAATGAGTATGAGCCAACTCGTTGTGCCAAATTTCACTTTCAAATACATGTAGAGTATTTTTCATTAATGCAATCGTGGGTAACCTCTACTATGTTATTTTCCTTATAACTTTGAATCAACCCATTAACTATTTTAAAAATATATTTTTTTGAGGTTAATATTAACACGACCATATTAGCGTGTGGTCTTTTCATTTCTATCTGAGGCAATAAACGCCGCATCATCCTATTGTTTAAATTTGGTTTTTCCGATGTGTGGCAAAAAACTTTTTGAATTTTTTTTCTAGGTTAGTTTTTTTTAAGGTTTTAAAAAGTTTTGTCTCATTGAAATATTTATGTCCAAAATAGGAAAAGAAAATTAAAGATTTTTTTGCTCCTGATATGGTAGATGGATTTGGATATGAGCGCCATGTGGAGGCCGTGGAAGCCAGAATAGTAGTTGTCTCTGTCGAATCTCTGGACACCGATTTTTGCCTCAGAACTAAAGAGAGGAAAGGAAGCGGCGTCTGCTTTATGTTTTTTAGCTTATGTCTTTTCAAATCATAAGAGAGCAATAGTTGCTCCGGCCACTTAATCGTGATGAGTTATTCTTCTTCTGCTCGTGTCCATGCATTAGTTTAATGTTGATTGAAGCATATATAGGCAAGGTCGTTGTTCTCGTCACCAAAGAAGTGATTTTTTCTAGGTTTCAAATTTTTCCTCTTCTCGTTGTATCCGGGGGCATGCATGCCACGTAATTTATATTATCTTATCGAGGAACTGGCCAGACGAATTTCAATCGTGAGGTAAATTAGAGGTAGAATTAGATGTAGGGAAGCTCCCGCTGGGTTTAGAGTGGTCGTAATTGTTAAGACAAGAATTGCACTTAGCATTTTCTTTACTCCTTCATTTCGCAGTAAAATTCTAAACCTCGCTTTTCAAGATGCTCTTGCTCAACATGAAGAATTGTGTTCATACACCTAAACCTCCCATGCAAAGAACCTTCTTCCCTCGCTTTCATCACACATCTCTAACACTCTAACATAACTTTGCATTTACGCTATTTCAGATGTGTGCACTAGATATCGCGCACTATAATAGTCACGAAACCGGGTTATTTATAGTTAGAAAGCCTAACTATTGGAAAAATGAGTTATTCCAATGTGATGCCTACAATTGGTGCTATTGTTCCTTGCCGCTATAAACCGCTTTCCTTAGATCGTTAAACGTGAGCAAGACCCATATATGGCTAAATTCATCCGGCTCCCTCGCCATAGTTTTGAAATGCTTTGAAACCTTCTCATTAATTAATTATATGGGTAAATTTGGTATTCTTGCGCTTAAGTTTACATTTCTCGCAACCTTAGGGAACATGCGTAGGCGCAAAGGATAGATCATTTCTCTGCACCAAGAACTTAAAAACTATTTCGATGTATGATGCCCTAATCTCTGCTTCGTGGTTATGCCTTGAATGCTTCTCGGGTTGAGTCCGGGTACTGCTTTAATTTAGAGAAAGTTGGCACCGCTATTGACTTCTTTCACGACAGCTGTGATGCGTGAATAAAGGATCACACAAGAGGTTGAGTTCAAGTCGCATATATGCTTAGGGGCTGTATTGATCTTGGTATCTTTACATACCTTTTCACCATTTTCCATATTTGTAACATATTCGCTTATAAAGAAGATGGTCACTTGCTATTTTTGAAAAAGACATTTTGTTTTTTTGACCTTATGTATATGCGATCGTGATATCTTCAATATGTCTCGTCAAACCGCAAAACATTCTTAGATGTTTGAATTGTCCTGTTTGCTATGTCCTACGAGGCTCATGGTCTTCCTCAATCTAATTTTCAATCGTTATTCGTGACATGAATACACCTCTTACATAACATTTCTATTGTTCTCTTATTTCTCTCTCACAGCAGAGATCATCTCAAAGAACCCTCCTTCAACCATTCAATTCTGCGCCTTTTCAAGAATACCAAACGCCACATTGAACAACGAAGCTCTATCTTCATGTTTGTTCCATTAACTCTATTTTACCTGGGTCTCCGGGACCAATTTCACTTCATCTTTTGCAAGCTACGTAATCATTGCAAATTAAAATCCTCCTCGACCAACAAATTCACTTCTACTTGCTATGACAAATGCAACCATCTCCCACACTTCAAATCCTTTTGTCACCACAACCTCCGAAGTTCTAAAGAACTTCAAAGGTAAATATTATCAAAGACTTCTTCTCAATCTCAAGATTCATGTATAAATTTAGGATACAACTCACAAAATCTTTATCCTCGCAAGAGCTAAAAGACCCACCCAGTCCCTTTTATTGGTTTAATTCAAAAGTTGTGGCAGAGCGTATTTTACAGCTCCATGTTGTTCTCATCAATCAACTCGAGGTTTGAAATATTAGCGCCTGGACATCATTTTGTGTTAATGGATAAAGATTTACAACAGATTATTTCCTGCTGTGCAAGAGCAAGCCCAACCAAGATGGCGTATCATCTTCTAGACATGTCTCTTTTATGTACAAATTTAAAGATCTCTGATCCATAATATGAATTTAAAAGAAAGGCAGCACCCAAACAAGCCTGTCTTCCTTAATAATTTAGCAAAGTGAGCATCGATTTCAAGATGTGTCACATCAACAATTGTGTAATAATTATTAAACCATTTTCTCAAATTGACCAAACCTGCCATCCACCTCCCATCTGCAATCCCAAGTTCTGACTTACTGTTAGTCTCTGTACCTCTGCCTCCATCCCACTGCCCACCACCCACCAGGCGGCGGGAGGCTTTCACAAGTATATGCACATTAGAAAGCTGTGGTAGCTTCTTTTTAAAGAAGCAACGCAAAACGGTATTTTGAGGATATGCACCACGCTGTCAAAGAAAGAATCTGTCGTTTATTCAGTCATTTTATTCTTATATCATAATAAACTTTTTCTTTTTGCATTGGGAGCTGTATTATTGTTGACTGCAGCTTTTTCTCGAACACACTAGAATACATCAACGGTTCATTAGGTCAAACCTACACATGGAATATAGGTAACTGTTTTCCACAGACATATCAAAGAGAATCCGCGAAAAGTTGCTATGTCTCAGTAAACTCGCTTTTGCAAAAGTCAAAAAACTCATTCATGAATCTGATTGACAGTATTCATAATATTTTTATAATGAAGCCTGGCGTTGAGGCTACATGTTAACCAGTCAATTTAAAGAGAAGAAGGAGAACTGAAGAGTTCATAGAGCTGTGAAAAGTAACGCGGTAAACCTGCCCATCAACCTGCTTATGCACTATCCTAGGCCTCAATACCTGTTTCAGACCGCCACATTATTAACCAATTGGCGTTTCACCATTAGTGCAAACTGGCATAAAACAGGCACCATATTCTCGTAATGCCTCACCACGTGAATGTGCCACCCAATTTCCACATGTAGTTTTATTTAGCCCCATCTATGGCTAGTCAATTTCGGGGCTAAGAAACAAGTAAGCGCCTCAAAAGATAGTATCTATTTACGGACGACAGAAAAAATACTGCAGAAGTATTCTGCCAGAGCCGATATATTGTCGTATCACTAGGACTCAAATCATATTGCATTGTGTCATTATTTCCACCTCATCACCTCCTCATATTGAAGCGAGATCTGCTTCCCATTTGTGTAATCATACAAAAACTCCTGCTATAAAAAAACAAGTGTGGTCAACGATCATTAGAAACATTTAGATGTTGAACTTCTCCATGTGTACCGATCGCTCATCAATTATTTCAAATGCTAACCTCATAGTAAACATCTATATCCAAACAAACCCCATATAGCCCATCATTCAAGATCACACATAATCCTTCACATTGTCCACCTTCACAACTTTTATGTGCACTCATATTACGCTCCATTCACTTACATATAGGTTTACAAGACATTTCCAACTAAAATTAATAGTTTCGAAGACATTTGATCTATGCACATGAGAATATTCAACCAAAATGTGAAATAGGCTCAGATACTTGATCTATAAAATATGAGAGAAAAAATAACCAAGATAAACATGGATGTGTACGCCCACCATTACCCATACATCACCTTTGATGATTCCCTCCAATTCACAATGAACATCGCCTTTATTGTTACAAGTACTCATCGATTGCATGTGGTCAATGTCCCTAATCAGCATGGAGTATGCGCGGTACCGCCACACATCTATTCTCCCTATATCACCACCCATCTACCCGTACCTCAAGACGTCTTTGTAATGTATTTACATAAAGTAACACAAAATGTGCAATCCCCCACACACCCATTATCCACACTCATATCCACCCTTCCTTTTCAAGTTCATGTCACCGCAAAGATCACCATGACCCTGTTCATGACTACCCTCCTTGAATTGTGCCTCAAGAACGCCGGCAATTACAACTAGTTCAATTAGTGAATCAAAGCGTGAAGAAAATAATGAGGCCATTCGTGGCCGCATGTTGCATTGTTCAATTCTGATAGATGAAAAATATTTCATCGAGAGCTACAGGATAAAAAGATATGAATGTCTCTCTAATGGCTTATTTTCATTTGTCAAGGTAGATCAAAGTGAAAAGGCTCTCATGCGCTATGTCACGGACATTGATTACAACATATTCCATGTTGTTAATTTATGGAATATTCTATTCCTAGATCGTGCTAAAAAATATATGTATAGTTACAAATCTAACATCCATTACTAGTTAAACAAAAAATAAGCTTATAATAATTGCCATTGCCTATTTTTTAAAGATTTAATTGATTGATGTCATAATAATGTTCATTAGCGAAAAGTAAAGGTTCAAGAATATTTTCTACCATATATTTTAGATATTTTTTATTTTTCTAGGTTAAGAAAGAAGAAATCACCAAAAGCAATCATATATTTTTACTTGAAAAAAAATTAAATGCAAAATGTGAAAAAATAGAAAGTGGTAGTTTAATGGGGCCAATAATTTTGGATAAAGATGCAATAGAGTATTGACTTTAAGAGGTTCTCAAGTCCATCCCAGAATTTTGGCAATTTTATATGGAAGCCAAACTTGGTATAATCATCAGTCATCAATAAGAAAATGAAAATCACGTGATTCTATATAAAAGAGTTGATTGTGAATACATAGGATATCAACGTTGGCATGTGCAAATGGGAGAGCCATTATAACTCTTACTCTCCCAAATACTTGGACAACCAATTTCATAGCATTGACGACCAAAACCTTTGTCCCCTACCTTATGGTTTATCCCTGTATAGAGTTGAATTGGTAACTTAACAATTACTCCAGAACCTTGTGACTTACGCCTCATGATCTATCCCAATCTAGAGTTATACTTTTTATATATGCAGTAGTTGGACTAACAAATACCCCATGATCCTACTTGACTTAATATTTGCTCATTTGATTGTCCACAACGATAGGTATATTCTAATTCGTATATTGATATCTCAATATATGTGGAGCGCATGCCAAGACTTTTAAGGTGAATGCCAAATTAATATTGTGAACATAAAGTTTGGTCAATACCTAACATTGATAGATATAATGCCATGTTGGAACCTAGGCCCTCAAAACAATTGAATGGTGGGTGGGCAAAGGATATAATATAGAAACAAAGACCCATTTGCAAATATCATTCATCTCTTCTAGGAATTTAATATTCACCTCAGTCCTAGCCTTTACTTCTATTTAGGCTGCACCATTTCTCCATTGCATCCCTCCCACTTGTTCATTGAGGTAGCAAAACTAATGGCATATTTGTCACAACGTTGATTCTTTGATCATTACATAAGATGAAATTGATTTGTTTTTTCTTCAGCACACCTACGAGGCTTACAAGCTTTCCTGCCATTCCATCCTATCTCTAAAACTTTCCACTTCAGTAAAATATGCTATGGCATGGGCATACACTATTATATCTCGAGCATGGTTTTACTATAGTTATGAAATAAGATTGTCAAGCTGACACAAAATACGAGTTGTTTACCACTAGATAGTGAGTATAAAATTGCTCTTGGGTGGTAGAAATCGGCGTCCAGCCGTTTAAAAGTGCTTTAAATGGCGGTTTTAAATACATAGTATTTGGTGCTTATTCGCACAAGCATATGACGAAAAATTTTTGGATGATTCACAAGAATGCTTCATGAAACTGACTCAAACTTATTCCCAAATTCGTTTTTAAAAATCCCAATTTAATGGAACACAAATTGTCATTGCCATTTTATGAAGCCCTTCGCGTTTGTGAGATATATATTTTTTGTCCCATATAGATACCAAAAATAAATCATTTTATAGTACCATAAATCGTTTTTCACTACCAATTCTCTATGGAATGATCACGAAACTTGACCTCCAAAGACGTTCTTCCATTATGTATTAGATAATTTCTGGCTAGAGATTTCGGCGATGGTAAGAGGAGGTACCTTCAGAGGCCGGCAGAACAGCAGAACCCGCTTGATACCGTCAAAGCGATCTCATGAAATTTTCCGGCGGAAAATATCAAACAGTATGCTAGCACAGCAAATTCTGGCGAAAATATTTTTAAAATTTATCTGCCGAATCTCGACTCTCTGAAAATATTAAAATTTTGGAATTTAGAATGGCAAAATTCAAACATAATGCTTTCATGAAATATATTTTTTGGCTAACACGAAAAGGACAAGCCATGGGCAAAAATTCTCACCGAACGACTATGGCAAGGAGTTTCCTTCCCTAAAAGCAAAACCAATTTCTTGCCTCTTAAAACCTCCATCCCTAAAGGCCGCGCTTCATTTCGCTTGGATTTCTCTCGACATTCTTCTTCGTTTTAAATAGATTATCGTTGTTCAAGATATCAAATCAGGCTATTACGTCCCCTGGCGCTAGGGCCATATCTTCGTGATTGCCGTTGTTGCCAACAGATTAAGAAGGCTATTTACCCGGGCTATGATATAACAACTTCTTATCCTCCATCCTCCGGCTATGAAGAACTTCTATTTCCATAGTTATGGCGCTTTTGTGAACAAAACACATTCCAAAGATGCTAGATCGAACAAAAGGATTCAAGCTTATGCTATTTATTCCTAACCGGTGGGTATGTCTTGGTTTGATATGCGAGGACGAGACGGAAGAAAAATTCGCGAAGTACTTATATGATATTGGCTTCACCCTATGGCAATCCTGATATGATTTTTCATGATGTGCTCAAATATGCACATGTAGAAGCTACAATTTCATAAGTATTCTTAGTTTTGATGTCGATTCTAATGGGGTCATAGCTTGTTTTATTTGGTAAAGTAAATCAAAACACAAATGGAGCGCCACTATTACAAAGTATCTAGCATAGTAAGGAATTCTCACCTGTTGATTAGTTTTGAAATAGTCTCGTGTCTTCTCATTGTGCTCTCTTACATCATGGTATTATATATTGTTCGGCCAAAATTATATCCCACTAGCAAAGTGAAAATTCGTTATAAAAAGCGATACCATGCTAGTGACACCTATGATAATAAGATAGCTACTATGGATGGATGGATGAATAGGAATTTCAATATCCATGAGGTTATAATGAGCCATGAGATGGCAAAGCAACATGGACCTTGGAGCTCAATAATAAATCCAGATCGAGCAAGGTCCTATTATAACTAGTCCCACTACAAACTAATATATGAATTATAAAGGAAAGCAAAAAGAAAATCGAATAAACAAAGGGAGGGCAGTAGAACACAGGTTACGGAGTAATTCAGCCCAAGAATCGTAAGGCCAATGATCCCAATTATATTATGCCTCCTTGGTAACATATTCTACATATGTGATGCTTAGGCCTGCATTCATTGGCCCGAAAGTTCTTTTTTATAATGAGTCAAGGATCACACATGCGTAAATTGATATAAATCTTGTTATTGCACTGTAGGGTAGATCTTCAAGTGACATAAAGTTAGAAAGCATGAAGTTATCATATGGGGAATCCTGCCTAAGAGGCACACATAACTGCCATCTAGGATAAACAAGTTTGGATCGATGAAGTAACGAAGATGTCGAATGGATTGTGAAATCTAATGCTCACAACTCACCACTTTTGCCAACAAGTCTATAAATTGTTGTTTTAGTATTCGGACCTTTTTTATACTAGAAAATCCCCAAGATAAAAATAAAAGTCCATTCCCCTTAAAAATAGGAACCGAATCCTTACCCAAACTTAGATGGAAGATATCTTACTTTTTTATAGTGGAAACCAATTTTTTTTTATTTGCTAATATGGCACAATTGAAGTATCTATTATAACTATAAGGATACTGTTATAGTCGAGAATTTAGCAAATTTGGTAATAAATTACAAAGCTGTAGAAAAATAAGCAAGGAGATATAAGGACCAACCTTCCGAGTGACTTCTTCTTCTTGAATCGAGACATGCAGATTGATTAGAAGCCACGCCAGACATGCTTTTGATGGTGTTGCCAAATGGGAGCAGCTGAGGATGTAACGACATATACCTTCCAGAGTCATTCAAAGATATGATCAACCGAGAATGCTACGTCGAGCTAGTTAGGCCTCGCCACCGCTAGATGCGATATCGAACACGAGCTCGTCTCGGACAATGTAGATCATACCTTCAGAGGTCATGGATGCATTGATTAGCTTTTGTCCTTAATTTTGTTGCCCCCAAAGGCAACATACTAATAGAGATCTATTTATTCAAGCTAGGTCAACTCATTTCGTAAGACTAGGTCAAAGTTTGGAAGATTTCGTCATTCAACATTGATATGGCGTCAAAGATGTTCATGTCAAGCCAAAATGCTCAAGACTTAAACTCTCATGTAAGAGGTATTTTATTTGAGGTCAATGCTTAATCGTGAATATGCTCTAGAAGATTCCTGGTTATGAAGTTTGGAAGACATTATTTTAGTTTAAGTTGAAGTTTGAAGACTCTTTATTCTGTGGTTCTACCCTTTGCATCCACCTCTAGCTAATTTTTCCTTCTTACATCCCTCAAACTTATCTCTCATTACCATTATTTGTTAATCCTTTCATGACATCTTCCTTATCTATTCTTTATGTCCATTTTTGCACCATTGTTTCACACCTTTGCTTTTCCCTTTTATTACAAACACCTACTTCCAACCTTTGCTTAGTCATGGACTTTTATACCCATACCTTATTATCTTCTCACCTCCACTGCTCACATGAACCCTGTTGCCCCATGGCTAGCCTCCCTATTTTCCAGCCCCTGCCTTATAGTTGCATCCTTATTGCTCAAATTGGTCTCATGGCCTTTGCAAACTTCGAACTAGGGCATGGGTGCTTGGTACCATGGTCAAGGCTTGCAAACCTTAAAGAAACTGAGTCAATTCAAACCTTGGTAAAACTTTCCAGAAATCCAAAATACCGAATATTCCCCAAGATATCCGAGAAAACACGCCGAATCAGACGCGGGAATTTCCCTAACATACGGCCATGAACCCTAAAACTCTCAAGATCATCGAACTGCATGCCGAATCAACTCCCCACCGCCTAACCGCTATTATTGGATTCCTGCTGCTCCTAAACTTAATGAACCACAAATCACGCCCGAGATGTCGGAACCACTTAATTTGAAAAATATAAATGGGAAAACTGATCCGAGAAAATTTTGAAGGCCTGTATATTCAGATCCTACATTGATCATCACGGAAAAGATCTCGGACGATCCTTGAAGTCTTGAGCCTCCTCCCTCAATCGATTTACAAGATTTGGTTGGCATTACTTTCTAAATTACCTTATGACTTTTGATGATTATTTTCTTTGTATTTAGTTATGAAGCATCCTTATCCATCATATATCTTGATATATTACCCTATCAATCCAAATTGGATCGACAAGTTATTTAATTTGTCTCCGAGTATTTTCCTTACAATTCTTGCCATACAAAATTTTATAGAAAAATCCTCGAATGTTTCTAACACCTTCGGCCTATCCGCCACCTACCCTTGGGTACCGAGAAAGCCGCAGAGAAGCTAAACCACTCAAAATGTCACTCAAGTATAACTCAAATTAAAAAAATTGTTTCTGCTCTGAACTATTTTTACCCACTTTGCCAAACCAACACAAAAAATACCCCACACCTCCAAGGAGGATTTGTCCGCTTACCTCCCCAGCACCATTGGGCAGTAAACCATCCGCTTTGAAATTCTCAAAAAGTGATCGGGCAACCCAAATCCTCAACTCTCGATCACCTGCTTCACATTTGACCTCATTGGACCAAAATTTGACCTCACTCCTTGAACCGAATAATGGATTAAATCGACTTGGTCGCAGATTTTACCATTGGTTACCATTACTTTTTGACCAAGTCCATGATCCGACTCAAAAATCAAATCCTGTGATTTCAACACCAATTAGCCATAAAGGTGCCACTTTTTCGCAAATGGGAAAGGTATGTAACCTCGCAACTTTTGAACCTCTATCCTAAATATTCTTTATAGACCGATCAATTTCGCGATTCCGAGGTTCTAAAACCCGTCTCAAGCGAAAAAATCGGAAGCGGTTCTCGTGGTTGACCTTGCTGTGCTTAGGGGTCAATATCTTGAGGTTCTACCGAGATCTTCCCGCATCTCGAATCATGCCTGCCAGCGTATCAAAGCAGAATCGAGCTATTGGGAAGATATTTAGATGTATTTTACTCATTGCAGAGAGGCTATTGCCCCTAAGCTTCTCAAATGAATTTACTCGCAACATGCTGCCACCTCATTGAGTTGTGCGTTCATGTTCCCCACCTTTGATTCAGTATGAGTGCTAACCATTTTTAAGAATATTTGAAGACTATTACGTGGATTGTTTCAAGAAAGGATGCTTTCGTAAAGGATTTGAAAATGTTTCAAAGATGGTGCTAGTTTTCGGTGCTGGCTAACCTATGAGAAGGATGGAAAGTACCACTTCATGGGATACGAACTTGGTTAAGCAGTTTCGATAGATTTTGTGTTAATACCTGCTGGCGATTTGGTTAATGAATTGCAAGGTTTTTCTATGTACATGCAGAGAGGGAACCAAAAGACAAGGAAAGGCTTAGTGTACATTCATGAGATGTCAAAAGCCCTGAATCATTCCAACTCGTTTAGTTATTTTTTATTAATGGTCTACAAAGAAGACCAGAGTATCCGTTGAAAATTGGTTAAAATTCAAGTCATGGCTCGACTCCACATACAAAAGTCTTTGCCAAAACCACTAATCCAAACCCCGCGATGTTTTACTTTGGCCTGATAAACACCCATGTTCCTCCTTCCAATCATGACCTGTTTTGACCTCGAGCACATCATGCACATTATGATCATCCCCTTCCATTCCGCTCTGTTGAAAAGAGTAAAAGAACCCAAAGAGGAGGAAGCCAATTTCGTTTGGTGTCAAGTCGTAATCTATCCAAGGTTATCAAGTTTAACAGAGAATAATCAAACAATTGGTTGAACTCAAAGTCGCCAGAGCAGTGTAAACTACTCCCCGAATGTATTCAATATCAGAATAGAATTCTCACCCATCAGAAATATGCTATTGGCAAGGTGTTCCAAATGTAATAGAAAAGGGCCACTTTGGAAAGGAATGTCCTGCTTGTTTTTTTGTAAAGAAGTTAATACACTGATGTTGGGGTGTGTGCCGTTAAGGAATATTTTGCTAAACAGAAAGGAGAAGAGACCCCAGGCTCCAACCCCCGTGAGACTAACAACTGCTAATTCCTATAAGATTTATCCAAGCTACGTAAGTTCCTAACCAAGAAGTCATGGTGGTGCAACCAGAAGCATGTGAATGAAGCTCAAGCACATGTCGAACTGGGTGAGTATTCTACTCGCCAGTTTGAAGCACCGTGATGGAGACGCCCGCCGACCATAGCTCCACCCCTCGCCAGAAAATATGGTAGGAAAAGATCAAGACCCTCGGCGAGGTTGATGTTTTAAAAAATTCCAAGGTGAGTGTGGATCTCTTTACTTATTAAAAAATTGCATCTAGTTGTGAAAAGGGTACTTCAACAAACCAATGGTGAGGTATTAAATGCTGTGTGTGAATTTTACCGATGCCACCCACCTTATTCTAGCACAAAGATGAAGAAGACCCTTGAGCATTTACATGCTCACCGCTTCTAGGAGGGTATACTCTTCCAATGTGTTACTTGATGGGGTTCTCCCCAAATATTATTGCGCCATGTACCATATTATGAAGAAGTGTGGTTTTGAGGTGGATAAGAAAGCCTTCATGCTATTAAAATCTTTTATAATGCTAAGATTTCTCCTGGTGGTGACTAAAGTGCCTCGCTAATACGTATGCAATAACCTGTATTTCAACTTTATCAGTGGGTGGCTTTTGAAGATATAGGAGATGAACTGACATCTATGACTTCATCGCTAGGAAGGAGATGTTTAGCCACCGGATGTGCCGGTCAATCTCAAGGGAGATGTACCATCTCCAATGGCTCTCGTGACTGCTACACTTATAAATCAAGAGGGCTCTTTATGACTCCAAGGAAGAGGTACATTTTAGTTGTAAGAAACAAAGTTAATTGAAGAACCCTCGATCTTACAGATAAAAAAGGCAAGATCGCTGAGTTAAGTGAATGACCCCCACATAATGCACCCCCTGCAGAGTTACAGACCACCTGCATTTCATGGTTTATTTATATTTGAAACCAATATTGTACTTCATCTCATAGTTATTCAAAGATTCTCTCATAAACTTTAGCTATGGAAGAATCTTCCCCAAATTGCATCAATGCAAAGAGAATATAAAGCTTATTTCAGGTGACTTGTGAAGCCAAAAGCTGGTGATGGTTTACCAACATCCACATTTTGGTGACTCACAATTAATTTGCAGTGTGCAAGTCTCGTGGGATTACCAAACAAAAATGCATATGGAGCCCCAAAATGGGTACTGGGAGTACTGAAGTTTTGTCTCATGGGAAATTACCTCACATACCAAGAATATAAAATGAAGCCGATGTTTTACAGAGAAACCTCATGTCACAACTTGACGAGGGAGCTATTCCAGGAAGACCTTGATGCTAATGAGGTGCTCGTCCTATCCTCACCATCAATGAATGTAGGAAAGATACCTAAGAGATTATCACAAAAAAAATGGTAAGATTGGTGGAACCTTATTTGCTGGAGATCTGATTGAATATCAAGATAGGGAGACATACAAATGTTCTTCAAACAGCCAAAAGATATGTATTGCTGGGATTATTCGTAGAGCTATCAGTATCAAAACCGAGGTGTCAATTTGAAATTAAGATTAAAGGTTGGCTGAACCTGCCAAAACAGCGATTAATGCTCACCATGGGATTAATTAAAGATGAATTGATAAGATGTTGATGCGTGTGTTAGTTATTGTGATTATTAATCCGTAATGGGTATCTTGTATTGTTCCCGGAAAAAAAAAAAAGTGGTGCCTTAAGGATTTGCATTGACTATCGAGATCTTAACAAGGCTACCATCAAAGATTGTTACCCTTGCCCTTTTTAGAAGAGATCTATATGCCGTGGCGTAAAAGAGGTACCATTTTTTAGATGGATTTTTAGGATCAACCCATTTAGTATTACGGGTAGCAGGATCTGTCTGACTCCTTATTACTCCTTGGGGAACCATGCACCCAAAGAATGCCTTTTTGACCAATACTGCACCGCTTACTTTCCGAGAGAGCCATGGATGTTATTTTTAGGCCTATGTCTCCTCAAGAATTTAGAGTTTATTTGGATGACCTTTTGTTTAGGATCCCAATCAATAAATCATTTTGGGATTGTTGGCAAAGGACACAATTTTGTGTGTAAGTGAACTGGTTTGACCTTAATCCAAAGAAGTATTTTTTTTGTATCCATAAGCAATCTTGGGACGAGGTATCCAACAATGGTATACATTGTGTGGTACAATAGTGTTGTTGAAGCCTCAAAAATCAAATGGTGCCCCCAAAACTTGAAGCAAACAAAGCCTTATTGGTATGACTGGCTTAGATGTATATTCCTAATTTTGCTCACATTATAAGTCCTATTTAAGTTGACTAGAATAGGCGTGATTTCCAACCGGAGAGTAAGTATGTTCCTCGGCCACATGGTCATCGATTGCCAAGAGTCTTTGATAAGCTTATAAAGTCCATTTGTGAGTCAACTCCAAAACCGGTGATTTGGCCAAGCCATTTGAGGTCTACATTACTATTACTGTAAAGGCTATAGGCTTAGCTTATTCTACGGACAAGCACATCATAGCTTTTGCCAAAGAACAATGGAGTTCAACCAAGAAAATACATTCTAATGGAGAAGAGTGTCGGCCGCTTCCTTATGTTTCTCATTGACGCATGTATTTGTTACTGAAGAGTTCAGCCTGCTTATATGAAGCAAGAGAGGATTCACTCAAGAAGTTTGAGAATCTTTGGGAGGCCCCTATGAAGTGTTGAACCTCAAGTAGCACCATAATTCATTGGCTAAAGGAATTAACTTCAGGTTGTCACCCCAACCCATCAACACTATTCATCTCAAGAGGTAACGGATCAAAGACATTTGCTTGTCCCTTTTATGTTCTAGAACTTAAACAAGATAGAATTAAATTTAGATGTTAGATAGATTGATTTCACTTTGTCTTAAATTTAGAACTAATGTCCTTATTAAGTTTATGTTTGCGATTAGCCAATGATGAAGTTGTTATCAAATAGTCTCGTGACGATTTTTATTAACCAAGGCTAAGTGTCATTTGGTGTGTGAGCACTTTTTCCATCTTAATCATCCGCCCTGCTGTGGTCTTGCCCTCCATTCACCATGCTCTTTTATTTTATCTCCCCAAATGTCGTGCACTATGCAAATTCGCCTTTTCACCAATTATGCTAGAAAGTTGCAAGTTATAAGACTAGCTAGTTTTGTGTGTTTCCATGGACAGCACCCTTCTCCATCTTATTCATCCGCTATAAGTAGCTCCCCGCCATCCATCTAAACCTCTTATTCTTGTTGTTCATTTCTCAGAAGGAAGTACCTGCAAATTCACCACCATCCTACAGAAAGGTTTCGAGGATATTATTAAGGAGACACATATTCTTTTGTTTTGCTTAGATCTCAACATTTTCACATTTTTCCTCCCCATACACCCAGCATTTCCATCACTTTCCCATCATATTACCACCATTCTATCTTTTTTCATACATATCATATCCCATTCTCACATCCCTCCCCACTATTCTATTTCTATTCCATTAACATTTACACATCACACTCCCTCTCTACCATGATTCTCACCAAGCACCTTTGCACAAGATTGACCTTTATGGCTGAGGGGGACCCAAATGATTCTTTTGTTTTATGGAGGTTCCCAAAGGGCAACATACTTAATAGAGATCTATTTATTCAAGCTAGGTCAACTCATTTGGAAGACTAGGTCAAAGTTTGGAAGATTAGCAAGTCGTTCAACATTGATATGGAGGTCAAAAGATGTTCATGCTTCAAGTCAAAAAATAATCAAGACTTAAACTTCCTGAGGGTATTTTTATTTGGGTCAAATGTTTAATCGGGAATATGCTCTAGAAGATTCTCGGTTATGAAGTTTTGGAAGACATTATTTGAAGTTTGGAAGTTGAAGTTTGGAAGACTCCTTATATGTGGTTCTACCCTTGCATCCACCTTGCCCTGCCAATTTTTCCTTCTTACATCCCCAACTTGGTCTCATTACCATTATTTGTTAATCCTTTCATGACGTCTTCTTATCTATTTATTATTCCTATTTTTTGCACCATTGCTCTACACCTTTTGCTTTTCCTTGCCATAAACACCTTACTCCAACCTTTTGCTTAGTCATGGATCTTTTTTATACCCATTATTATCTCTCACCTCCATCATCTACATGAACCCTTGTTTGCCCCATGGCTAGCCCCATTTTTCCAACCTTGTCTTATAGTTTGCATCTTATTGGCTCTCAAATTGGTGGTCATGGCCTTTGCAAACTTCGGGAATAGGGCATGGGTTGCGGTACCATGGTCAAGGCTTGCAAAACCTTAAAAAAATCACTGAGCCTCGGCCAAACCTTGGTAAAACTTTCCAGAATCCAAAATGCTGGAATATTCGGAATATCGGAGGAAAATGGCGAAATCATTATCGGGGAATTTCCCTAAATATCGACCGCCAGAACCCTAAAACTCCTAGGATCACTGGAATCATGCGAGAATCAACTCTACCTGCTTTCCTAACCACCTTTATTGGTTGGTTCCGCTGCAACCTAAAGCTTAATGAACCACAAATCACGCCCGAGATCTTTGGAACCACTTAATTTGAAAATATAAATGGGAAAACTCGATCCTAGAAAATTTTGAAGGCCGTATTCAAATCCTACATTGATCATTGGCCGAAAGCAAGATGCGGGCCGATCATGAAGTTCTTGAGAGCTCTCCTCAAATTGGATTTACAATATTTGGTTGACATTACTTTCGAAATTAATTATGACTTTTGATGATTATTTTCTTGTATTTGAAGCTATGAAACATCCTTATTATCCATTGTTATCTTGATATATTTATTCATATCAATCCAAATTGACCCACAAGTTATTAAATTTGTCTCTAATATTTTCCTTAGCAATTCTTGCCATACAAAATTTTATAGAAAAATCCCTCGATCGTTTCTAACACCTTCGGCCCATCTCGGCCACCCACCTTGGGTACCTGCAGAAAGCCGTAGAAGTTGAATCAATTGCATGCTCAAGTATAACTCAAATTCAAAAATTGCTCCTGTTTGAACTATTTTGATCAAGACCAACCAACACAAAAATATCCTTTCACACTTCCAAGTGAGGATTTGTCCGCTTGCCTCTCTCCCCTAGCACCATTGCAGCCTATCTCGCTTTGGAAATTCTCAAAAAGTGATTGGCAACCCAAATCTCAATTCCCTCGCGATCACCTGCTTTCACATTTGAATTTATTGACCAAAATTGACCTCACTTTGAACTGAAGCATCCCAGTATTAAATCTCCTCGACTTGGCCGAGATTTTACTATTGGTTACCTATTACTTTTTGACCAAGTCTACGCAGATCCGACCGAAAAATCAATCAAGATCCCAACAATTAATTGTTTTGGCAAAGGTGCCACTTTTTGCAAAATGGGAAAGGTATAGAACCTCGAACTTTTGAACTTATCCCCCAAATATTCTTGCATAGACCTATCACCTTAAGTGATTTGAGGTTCTAACCCCAACTTGGAGTGAAAAACTCGAGTTGGTTCCTTGTGGTTGACCTTAATCCAAAGACATGGTATCGGTGGTGGTGATTGGTGGTGAGTGAGTGTTCTACCTCGTGAATCATGGAGTAAAGGGACACCAAGATAACCATCGTGGATGCCCAATATAACATACGCCCCAACACGATATTATATCGCTGACGTTGCCAACGCATTTCTGTCATCTTGACAAGTACTAGCTAGACGTGAAGGGTTGCACTTGGGGCAAGGGTTGCACCTGGGGGCAACCTCGTAAGTTGTGCATGTTTAATAAACATATGTAACTATAAACCCTATGCAAAATGGCAAAACCCCATTTGGCCAAATGTTAACCTAACCCTAAGGGTTTTATATAAGGGTTTTCCTAAATCCTAAACCCTTCTTCCTTTTCGCAATTAGGTTTCCAAGAGCTATTCGCCGGGCTAAGACCCTAGTTCGTGATTGGTAGTTTTAAAAGCCGCTTTTGCATTACCGCTTCTTCCAAAGAAGAAATAGCTTCTTTCATACAGATCAGAGGCAGGCTGACGATTCGTAGGATCCGGAGCAAGTCAAAATGTAAATAGTCATTCCACAGTGTGCCGCTTTTTGGTTTGGCAATGAGCCGTCAGCATGTTAGTTTAGTTTTAGAGGCCTTATAGGATCCCCGAGATCATAAGCTCCAACAAAAGAACCTAACTTTGGATGTTTAAGTAGGTAGATTAGATGTTATTCTACAATTCTGTCTTATTGATTATGTTCATTCTATGCTCTCCCATGTATTGGAAA